>JBBBDQ010000747.1:7057500-7092500 GCA_037127315.1 Ascarosepion bandense | reverse complement strand
TTATGTACTTTCATGTCAGACACAATTTTTCCAGACTGTCGTTCCGCTGCTATCTGTAGCAAGGTAATAAATTATGGGTTATTGTCGAAAAGATTTAGCATCGAGTCATGCAACCAACATCTGCCTCTGACGTCGTTGGTCCAACATAACTGAACCTTACTTTTAGAACGACTTTGGTATATGTAGACACACACACACACACACGTGTGTGTGTGCGTGCGCGTTAAGCCATGGAATCTTTTTATCTTTGGGTGATATTCGATTAATCGTAACCATCTTTTGCCTTCATTTTTAAAAGCTTTTATCGTCCGAAGATATCTAAGTTCTAGTCTTATAAGACCTTTTATCTCTGGAATAAGCAACGTCAGTAATACATGCACACATATGAACATTCATCACCCTGATTGAGCACTCTGGAAGAATGGTAGACTTTGAAAAACAGTAGCTACTCTAGCATATACGCATCGTTCATTCAGCAATGAATTAGAACACTCTCAGCTATTGGGCATGCACAATGATAATATACACGCTAAAAAGTCTGCCTCCTTCTACCAAGCACCCAGGGCTCAGAGGTAGAATCGCTGACTGACGCCAGTTCAGCCGGGTTTCAATCCTGGGTAAAAAGCAATCGGATGTCTAACTGTACTGATGAGCTGTGATACAGCGAAACAGATCTGTCTGCGGATGACTATATATATATATATATATATATATATACACACACTCATAAAAGTGTATTTACCCTTTTGTTCAGATCTATCTATCAAATAAATTTATAATTCAGGTAACTTTAAAACATTAACAGGGAAAATAACTATAAAAATAAAAGTGCAATTTATTTTATTAACAAAATAAAACTTGTTTCTATTCTCTTAAAAAACTGTTTCTGTTTTAAGCAAGCATATTTTTCATAAATACTTTCTTATGCATACATGTGTGTATTCTAAAAAAAACTCACAATGTATATTAATATTCCATTCCTAAGCAAGATTTATCGTTTATCATTTACCACGTCACATGACAAAAGTTATGCCAATGCCACATAATGGTGGACTCGCATAATTTGACACTTGACTCAATTGTATATGAATTTGCTCTTTCTTTTGACGCCCACCCAACTTAGAAATAAAACCGAAGCATAAAATATCTCGCCATCTCATTCTCTTTCTCTTCCCCGCCTCTCTCTCTCTATATATATATTTGCCACTCCTGCGTGTCATCGCAAAATAATTGCTTGCAATAATACTAAAAATATAAGTTAACGATTTGTTTCTTTTACGGCATATCAATCTATTGGGTCATTTAATGCGGATTTTTTCAAATTGTATTTAAACAGTTAAAAATTATTTTAAATTGTAAGACTGTCGTTAATTATGCCTATATTTTTAAATTCTACTTTAGGAGTATGTTTAATTTCTCTTACAAACTGGAATATGTAAAATAACCTTAAACCGGGAAAAATATGATTGATAAAAGAATAAATTTATATTTTTATATGTACGTATTTTGTTCGTAGTTATCTGTCAAGACGATCTTTGTTTCTATACCTTTTCAACTTCAAAATGATAATAATCAACCTCAAAATAGACTTATTTTCAGGTAAAGAAATTCATCAACTCCAAAATGGATTAATCAACTTCGAAATGGATCAATCAACTTCAAAATGAGAAATAATCAACTTCAAATTGAGACTTAATATGATACTAGTAAATTTAATATATATTCTTTTATTCTTACTTAAAAGGGATATAAAAAATATAAACGTTCCTAAGAAATTTATTTAAAAGATTGCATCATCTAAGTTAATTACAGAGGGAAGTAATCTCTGTATTCCAGATACGAAGTTTGCGCAAGTTTCAGGGGAAATATTATTAATTGCCTCGGAGATCATCGCTTCTAACTTGCTGAAGCCTAATTCTTTAGTAGTTAAAGATCCCTGGCTATCACCTCTTAAAATCCCACGATTGAGTCTGCTATTTTATTAAGATAAGTTGTTAAAATTGTGTCGTGTCGCCTTTGTGTTGTCTTTTCAACTGACAGTCTTATATAATATTAGCAGTATAGCCCGGCGTTGCTGGGGTGTAATGAAAGCTTTAAAACTAATCCATAGTCCTGGAGCTCAGACTCTTTGGACGTTGGCACGAAAGACTAAAAAGCAATAGTTGTTTCCAGTTAAAGCGAAACCGTAGCGAAAATGAGTCGTCTGAGATCTACTAATGTTTAAGTCTAAAAACTATAATTTTACCAAGTTGGAGCAGATTCTGCAGCAAGAACCACGATAAAAGGGCTGAAATCTTGATCTTGATCAGACCTGATTGGATATCGGGGTATCGAGTTCCAATATCGGAGAGAAATTGGAAAATAATAAGTCGCCCATGACCTGACCAGAAGCCTAAAGAATATTTATGTGAAGTTTGGTGAGAATCGGATGAAAATTATGGATTTGTATAAAGGACATACAGACAGATAAACAAACACACAGACAAACATCTTGCCTTATATATATATATATATATATATATATATATATATATATATATATATATATAATCGATTTTCTGCACTATTGTAAGAACTACAATCTTGAAACGTCTGAATATCGTTTCTTATGTCTTTGTCTATGAGTGTATCAAATTTGATTAAAATCGGACCACTCCTTCTATCACCAGATTTTTTCGATTATCGATTTTCGGTATTCATCGGGGGTACCTCGACACAGAAGCTAACTAAGAACACTCGCAGATGCTTATAGTACAACTGTGTAAATTTTCAAGAAAATCGGTTCAGCCGTTTCGGAGTCTATAACTAACGGACACACACAGAGAGACACACACACACACAGACACAGTTCCATTTATAAGTAAGTTTAGATATCTTTCCACTCTTGGCCTAGTGGAACATGGCATCAAATACATTTTTTTTCTAAAAGAAGAAAATTACTTTCTAGAAGAACAGGTCCCAATTCGATAAAAAATCTATTATTCGAAAATTAAAGAAAAAAATGTTCAAACATCAGAATCGTTTGATTTTAAACACCCAGGAAATTGGCAGAAATGGTCGGAGAGATTTCAATGCTTTGAAGAAGAAAGCACACACACACACACACACACACACACACACACACACACACATATATATATATATATATATATATATATATCTTGTGTGTGTGTACGCGCGCATTAAGCCATGGAATCTTTTTATTTTGGGGTGATATTCAATTAATCGTAACCATGCTTTGCTTTCATTTTTAAAAGCTTTTATCATCCAAAGATATCTAAGTTCTAGTCTTATAAGACCTTTTATCTCGGAACATAGAAATCTCGATTTCTGAGAAGAACCAAAGTTAGTACATTATTGTATGTGAAGCGAAGTTGAAAATATAATCTGGACATTTTCTTTCTCACGACGAGATGACGCAAATGTATACAGCTCCGTTTTGGAAAAATTCAATGACTACTTCATTATTAAAAGAAATATAATTCATGAAAGGGTAAAATTTTATCTTCGAATTCAATTATTAGGAGAACCAGTGTAAACCTTTATTCGCGCATTGCACGAATTAGCAGAAACATGCAACTTTCCTTAGAAAAATTACTAAATCAGAGACCATCTTTGATAAGACTACAGAATAAAGATCTATCCAAAATACTTCAATTCCTGATTTGAAACTCGAGAAAGCTACAGAGATGGTCAGGAGCAGTAAGCAAATAAAATCTCAAATAGGGGAAATCCACAAGAAAAATGTAGGTGAATTAAAGATTCAGAGAAACCGACGAGATACAAAATTGAAAAGAACATATGGAAGCAGCAGCAGCAACAACAGCAATGTCGTAGATGTAATAAAAACATAATTTTAAAAACTGGTGAATTGAAATAAAAATAACTTTCTTTTCTTCACGGTTTCCAAACTCGCAAAGTGTGAAAATCTATGTTGACCAATAAAAAAATGATTGCAAGTCTGAATTAATGTTCTAACCAATGAAAAGGGTGATTTACAAAAAATAACAAATTGAACTTTCAATGATCCGTGTCATGTTTCTTCCTGCCTAAAAAGGAGTTTGGGTTTGATCCAAACACATGACCCGACTGGCCTATTTATTAACGTGTCCGGTCAGTTGGAGTAAGAAAAGCGGGACAGAGAGAAAAGCAGATGTGGCACCTCCCCAGCCCGTTGGTCGCTGTTGGTTTCGATCCAGTCAGCTGGTCGTAGATTGACTCTGTCACGGTGTTCTCCCTTGTCCCACGTTGTGTTGATTAATCACAAGGTAGTCACGTGAGTTCTCCACTAACTGTCTCTCTGCCGAACTAAACCAAATCGGGAAGTATGCACACAATTGAGTAATAAAAGAAAGAAATGCAACATCAAAGGAAATAAGTGGACCGACATCTGAAAAGTGTTGTAAAATAACGTCTTTATATACAGATTATACACAATAGTCTCTTGAATAATTTCCCATCCCTGTTTCTATCAACTGGTAGCGGAACGGACGTTTCTTAGGTAAATCTAATTGTTCTCCTAAGCAATAACGAGGAATCTGGCTGGCCGCAGCTCGCTGCTCCAACAGAAGTCTAAGTTCGTTATAAGTCTAGTCAACTTGTTGCTTGTTTTCAGGAATGTTACGGAAATTTGCCAAGTGCTGGGTTATTCTCTTTCAGTTAGCAATTTCAGACTTGTCTGCAAATTCTCTTGTCTGTCTCTTAACTCTGGTTGGTTGATTGGTGACTGACTTCTCTACGGTCGGCATCCAACGGCATGGCAATCATCTCTCTGTCTCTTTACTTCTTCAATTGGGAACTGTCTTTGGTCATTACGTCTCTGGACCGGGAAATCGAACTCTCTGCCACTCGAGCTGCAACTACTTTGTCGATCCCTGCAACCTCAACTCAAAACTTTGTAAAATCACTTCTCTTCTTTCTCTAACTTTGACTGGCCGGCATCAGGACCCTGCTGTCGATCTGTGTCATTCAGACTTCGACTTCAAACTCTGACTTCAACTGCAACTTTGTAAAACCACTTCTTGTCTGTCTTTAACTCTGGTTAGCCGGCATCAGGCCTCTTCTGTTGATCTCTGTCATTCCGACTTCAACTGCAACTGGAAACTGCATTCAGTTGTCGATCTCAAAAACTTTGTCTGGAAATTCTCTTCTGTCTTTAACTCATGTTGGCCGGCATCAGGCCTCTGCTGTCGATCTCTGTCATTCAGACTTCTACTTCAAACTCCAACTTCAACTGGAAACTACATTCAGTTGTCGATCTCAAAAACTTTGTCTGGAAATTCTCTTTTGTCTTTAACTCTGGTTAGCCGGCATCAGGCCTCTTCTGTCGATCTCTGTCATTCCGACTTCGACTTCAAACTCCGACTTCAACTGCAACTGGAAACTGCATCCAGTTGTCGATCTCAAAAACTTTGTCTGGAAATTCTCTTCTGTCTTTAACTCTGGTTAGCCGGCAGGCTCTGTGGTTGGCGCCCAACAATATGGCGCCTATCTTTGTCGTTACATTTTTAGGCCGGTAACTGAAACTGAACTGCATCGAACCGCTGCTGGGTCCCAACTCCAATCCAACTCGAAAATAACTGGAATCCAACTCCAACTTTATCTGCAAAATCACTTCTCTTCTGTCTTTAACTTTGGCTGGCCGGCAGTCTCTGCAGTTGGCGCCCAACAACATGGCGCCTATCTTCGTCGTTACATCTTTGGGACTTTCTCCGAGTCAAGTGGAATCCAACTCTACGCTAACTGGAATCCAACTCCAGTCCAACTGGAATCCCACTCGAATCCAACTGATTTTGGTCCCTCGGGACCCTGTATTTATGCCCATGCCTCATGGTGTGGGGCCGACGGTCGCTGGGTGTCTAATCCCCTGTCTCGGCGACCAATAAAATCCTGAGGTTAACTGCTACTCGTTGTTGCTTCTGGTTTGCCCAATGGGATTAGTCTTCTTTCCATGACGTTAGTTGTTAGTCGTCTCCCCCTTTCGGGGCTTGTTCACAGGACCAATGGAATCTCTCTCGATCTTATGACGTCATCTTCCCATACCCATTTTCTGGGCTGAACTTAATCTAATATTCTCTCTCAAAATTTTTCTTTCTCACGAAACAATTTCGGAGATTTTTTTTTCTTAAAACAATAGGTATTAACCTTTTTGAACTGACTTCGCCCAAAACAAGTTGGGTCAATAACATTGTTACCCAAATAATAATTTCTCCGCACCTGTTTTTAATATCCATTCTCTGAGTCATCTATATTTTCAAGCGACAAGAATGCCTTCTTATCTGTCCTACCCTGATGTCAGTGAAAATACCTTTTCTCTAAATTACTTTGACTCGGAATCAAAATATTTGTTATCTTAATTCTTTTCACAATTCATGCTAGCGAGACAATCAAACACAAAATGAAATCTCCTTTTCCTATTCCAGAAAAAGAATAACAAGTAAATTTATCTTTACTTTAGGTTTAGAACGACCATCGCTAGCCTTCACTTGGGTGGCCGAAATCGACTCTATGACATTAAACAAATCCATTTCTCTTTTCCTTCTTCTTCTTCTTCTTCTTCTTCTTCTTCTTCTTCTTCTTCTTCTTCTTCTTCTTCTTCTTTCCGGGTTTACAATAATTGAGAAATACCAGGTGTTATTTTTCGTCCCTGCTTTCTTTTTAAAGATAAAGATTTCCCAGCTAGAGTTAATAATTAGTTAATAAAATTAATCACCTCCGTTTTCCTTTGCTCATATTCGTAGGATAAAGAAAATTTCTCCCAGCACGTTCTCTTATGATCTATAATAGCAATTAGAAGATTTTCCGGTTATGGCTATTAACTAATTAATAAAATTAATTATCGCCGTTCCAAAATATTGTTATACAGAGACCACGCTTCTGATGATCGCCTGTGTCGAATTTCACGCTGATACATTATCAGCTTCTAATTCTGAGAATATCAAGGACTCTTTTCAACAGTTGAAGCTAAGTACCTAAAAATACATATTTTATACTGAATTCAACTGTAATACTTTTTTGTGAAAAAAGAACTCGTTCAATTTGTTTTAAACATTTTGGAAACCATTTGGAAACCATTGTGATTATTTGTTCTGAGAATTATAACTGTGTAAATTTGTAAAGAAATTCTTTATCTTGTGTCGTTAAAATATACACACGTGTTTTCTTGTCATTATTTCCGAGGACAGTTGACAGAAACAAATTTAAATGACCTGTGGTATAAAAATTTTTAAATTGTAAAACAGCGCTGAAATTTAAAATAGATACAGGCACAGATATAAATATTGTCTTAATCGAAATTTACAAACATCTGAGAGAAAATACTTATATTAAAACCAGTAAATGGCATCTTCACAAATCCTGGCGTAACAGTTCAATGCATTGGAAACTTTAATACCGTTACAGAAGAAGGTAAAGACAAATATTATTTGGTAATATATGTCATTGAATATGTAAAAGGAGAGAACTTATTGTCTAGAAAAAACGTCTGTAAAAATGAATTTAGTGATACGTTTAGACAAAAGAGAAGAGGGTATGTCATTTGCCGCTAGAGGGTGTATAAACGGAGATCCAGTGAAGATAGTTATGAAAAAAGACAGTTCACCTTTACCCTACTGTGTAAAAACTAGGAGAGTCCTATTCCCTATTTTACCAAAAGTGAAGGAAGAATTGAATAGACTGGAAAACGAGAAAATGATTGAAAAGGTTACAGAACCAATTGATTGATGTATGCCTATTGTGGCTGTGATAAAAAGAAACGAAAAAGTCCGAATATGTATAAATTTGAAGAAGCTGAACATCACAGTGAAAAAATAACATTAGAGGTTACCAAATTTAGATGGTATTGCTTCAAAAGATTACCTTTTGATATAACATCATCTCCGGAATTTTTTCAAAGAAACATGTCAGAATTATTAAAAAATATTCAAGAAGTCGAAATAATTATCGACGGTGTTCTTATATATGGTAGAACAAGGCGAAAGACTAAAAACGGTTCTTAAAACATTACAAAAAGCCGGACTCAAGCTTAATAAAGAAAAGTGTGAATTAAAAAAACACGAGTAGAATATTTTGGACACATAGACGAAATTCAATACAGTAAGGAAAAACCAAAAGCCTTTCAGAGTTACCTGCATCTACAGATTTAAATAAATTACGTCGTATAATCAGCATAGATTGTAGTAGCAGTAGGGAGAGGGTTAATGTTTTTTGAATTGGCCTTGTGTGAAACATAACCAAACTTCCCACGACTTACAAGTTTTATCCAGAATTATCAGAAGGTTATCAGAAGGTGGATTTTGTGGAAGAATAAAAGTGTACCTTTTGTATGTTTAAATAGAAGTTTATTAATAGAAAAGAAGAACATGAATTGGTAGAAGTTAATGTTCAAGAGAAACAGTATTAATAAGTTAAGGGTATCAAGAGTTCGTAGTAGTAACTTGTGTGTATGAGTTTGTGTACGTAGGCAGTATATATATACGTATGAGCATTGTCTTTGGGTAGGAATGTCTTTGAAGTTATCGCTCAGTGTGAATGGTGAAAAAGAAAAAGGTGAGAGAGAAAGAAATAATAATAGCGATCGCTCGACGTTTGTCAAGGGCACGTGTTAGTTACGCTCGTCTCACTTCTTTCTGGCTACAGTCGAATCTGCTCCGTCTTTTATTTCATTTGTGGGGCTCGAAAAGGTCATTTGGGAATTCACTCGCGGATGTGATTCTGGACTTTCCATTGGACGACAAACAAACTTCGTGTCGGCTCGCGAAAAGGGTCCGTAAAAATAATTTGTTTCTGATAATTAAAGATTATTTGAATTTTTTTTTTAGATGTTTCCTAGTTTTCTATTGGCCGAAAAACATTTCGCATCGAGGTGTGAAATTTCGCGAATTTTGGTTTTGGCAAAGTTTGTACTTCGAGTAAATTCGTTTATTTCTAACAAAATCAATGAACCAGTGCTTAGTATTTGAATTTTAAATGTAGATTTTGTTTTGTTCACTACAAGATCCTTAAGTAATTTTTTAACGAACTTGTTTGAAACAATACAACCAATGACGAAATTATTGAAAAAGGACACTGTGTTTGTGTGAGATTATCTACAAGGGAATCTTTTTAAAAAAGTAAAGGAATTATTAACTCGGTCATCAATTCTATCCTACTATGATTCAACCAGACATGCAGCAGTTAGCGCTAACGCTAACAGTTATGGTCTTGGAGCAGTTTTATTTCAAGAAATAGACGGAAATTTAGAAATAATAGCATTTACCTCACGCACACCCAATCAATATCGTCGAGAGGAAATACGTACAAATTGAGAAAAAGTGTTTGAGTATGTGAGAAGTTTGACAGATATGTCACAGGACTAGAATCCTTTAAACTTTAAACAGACCATAACCACTTATACCGTTAATAAACACACATGATCTGTACAATACACCATTACAACGTCAAAGATTTCTGATGAGTCTGAGAAGATATAGTCTAATAGTAGAACACATTCCAATGAAGGCATTGGTTGTACCTGATACACTGTCAAGAAGTCCTTCATTCGACACTGACAGTAATACCAGCAAAGATGCGGGTGTATACACAGACTGTGTGGCAAGAACCAGCATCGGATAAGAAATTAACTGAAATAAAAATAGCCTCTCAACAAGACACTGTATTACAGGCAATGACGTATCTCGCACTAAATGGATGGACACATAAAGAAAGAATAAAAAGCATGAGGCCATATTTTCCAAATCGGAATGAATTGTCAATTCATGATAATTTACTACGTTTTCAGGATAGAAGTGTCATACATGAAAAACTTGGACCAGAAATAATAAGATTTCATAATGGTCACTTGGGACTTGTTGCGTTCTTGCTTCGTTTTGGTATAATTAGAAGATAACACAAACTTGAATTAATGATGTTTATTTTTGGTATAAAACTTTAGGTTTTTACATCAAGTAAAATTTTTAAATTTTGTGTGGATACAGGAGCAGACTAGCTAAATTCTCTTCACTGTGGGATGCTAGTAGTAAACGAGCCTATCCCTTCTGGACTCTAGTGGTTAACTGACTAGCCTCTTCCCCTTTTCAAATCTCCTACACAAAACTACTATCCTTAACTCCTACTTCTTACTCCTACTCCTACCAAAAGAAACGGTTCCTTATTTTGCCGCCCAATTTTGAATTCTTGGCGTCAGTGTGTCTATCTTTTTCTATTTTTAGAACACTCGCCATTTTATAAACCATAACATACTAAACAAATGGCGAAAGAGAGCCAAAAATCGGTGAAGTGGCCTGAAATATCTCAAGAGTTGGACGAATATCTAAAAAATATCCGTTTTGTAACATATACATAGTCCAACAAATAAAAAAGAAAAATTGAAAGTAACACCACTTACCCAAGGTCAGTGTCAAGGGATTGGTACAGGCATTTTCACTCACCAAGGACACCAACATAATGCCGCAATAGATTATTTCTCAAGATATATAGAAATAGCAAATTTTAATCCAATGACAACCGAATGCATGATAGAGAAATTGACAAATTTCTTCTCACTTTGGAGAACTCCCCTTGAACTTGTCAGTGATAATAAGGAAACAGTTCTCAAGTTACGCTTTCAAAGATTTTGCAGACAGTTATGGATTTAAACACATAACATAAAGTACCCATTATCTTCAAGCAAATGAAGAATCGGATAGCACTGTTTAAAATAGTTAAGAGAATTTTGGAACAATCAAACACATTTAAAGTATTAATAACATACCGGAATACGCCAATTCAATACGCAGGTGTCAATCCTACTGAATTAATTATGGGAAGGAAAATAAGAACCGCATTATATCCAAAAAAATATTACCAAAATGACCCGATTTCACATGAACCAGAATGGAAAAGAATTTTAATAGGCTTCACGGTACCAGAAATTTACCAAATCTTAAAAGAGGAGATAGAATAAAATTAGATAAAGAGAAATATTGGAACACTGAATGAATGATCAACTCAACAAACACTAAGAACAGGTTGTATATTTTGACAACTAATTAAGGGGATTTCCGAAGAAATAGTCAGTAAACATATTTCACTTTCAGGTTTTGAAAATATTCTTTTAAGAAAGAAACCAATTAGTGATCACTACAAAGATTATCAAACAAATGATACAAGAGAAAGTACTAGAAAAACAAGGCGAGGACAAAAAATATAAATTTCAAAATAATTGTTTAATTTCACAAAGTGAGTGAGTTATCACCCTTGGAATGTAACTAAAATACTGATTTGTAATTATTTATTTTGTAATTAGGAAAAGTTATGAATTAAAAAAGAAAATAAATTAACTTAGGAAGGAGATGTTACAACATTAATAATAAATGATAATAATTGTAACGACTTTCGGTCCTACTAGGGAATGCTGGGATCCAGCAAGTCAGTCAGTCATTTAAGTGCCATACGTGATACACGCTTTGGGCGATCATGTCTCGAAAGAGACATGAGTAACTGGGCAGAATATTATCCCGCAGTAGGTTGCCATTGCTTTCTGTGGTAGACTGGTTGCCAGCTAAGGCTATAGAACCCAATCTGTCCTATTATTTAACTAATAACTGGAGGGAAGATACAGATTAATACCTTTCCCAAGGGTATTTGTGCATAAGTGAATGCAAGGGATTCAACCGGAATTCGAACTCAGCACCCCGAGTCGATATCCAGTTTCATCTTTCCATCCTAAGTTCAGTGGAACAGTTCATTTAAATTTGTTGCCTGGTTGTATTTTAAAAATTGCTTCAGTTTGTCAGTATGTATTTTTAATATGCGGACTGTACAAACTATATATTAAAAAACAAAAAAAAACAAAACATACTCAACAAACCGTTTACCCTGAAAGTATAAAATTATGTACGAAATTTTTAGATTTCGGCATGAAATAACCTAGAGGTTGATATGCCACTCAAAATCAATGAAATCTGTGGCGACCACAGATCGACCCCTCTAGTACAATAGGGTGGTTCAGCCTTAGGTATCTATCTGTTCCCCGGAACGGGCCCCTCACAGTATTTATTTCTCTCAGAAGCTGGTACGAGACTCTTTCAGTATGTACCTTTTTATGCTGAAATTTGCCCATTAAAGCATATCCATATTCAGCCTCTAGACGGCTGATTCCCAAAATATTAATGTAGAATATACCTTTAAACTCTCGTACCAAAAGTCTGAGTAACTTTTAGTAACGCCCCAACACTACTAAAAGCAATTTCACCAAAAGGGGTGTTGCACTAGTCGAAGAATTTCTTTAAAATAAGTGGGTCAAAATTCAAAAAGTCTCTGTCGATCTGCTTTCTGTCGATTGTAGGGAAATCTCTATTTCTCGCTAATAATCGTTTACTTTCTTTAAAATACACCTTTTTCTCTAAAGTTTCTGGAGAATACAAAGCTAAATGAAATGATTATGTTTACCTATTTACACCTTTACTAACTAATCATTAGCCTTATTTTACAGTACGAAAATATTACATTTTTATAGAATGTAGCACAATAATACCAAACCGGTGTTGACGGTAGTCCGTACTACGAGTGCGGCCATAAAATGAATTAATATATATATATTTTTACGAAACTATAATCTGTACTTTCTAAATGCCTTAGAAATTGAAACTTTTGACATCATTTAATAACATTTTTGTTAGCGTTTGGGAGTGGTAAGCTACAATAACAACAAAACGAAACAAAACAAAAAAATAAATTAAAAAACAAATGAAATTGCAAACAAGTCAGATTATCTGAAAAAAGAAACAAAAAAAGGAATTAGTTCGCTATTAACAACAGCCTAGAACACAAGTATTAGATACAATTATATGAAAGCAAAAATTGACAAAGTAGAGAGAGAGAGAGAGAGAGAGAGAGAGAGAGAGAGAGAGAGAGAGACTCTGACTTTGTTTTTTAGAAAATCTTGGTAAAAATATATTTTCTACATTTGTTAACAAAACTTATGAAATTTTCAGAAATTCTCTTTTTGGAGCGCATAATGTTTATATTACTTATAAGGACAACTTAAACAATTTAAAATTTAAATTATCAATTTTTTGGGGGTCAAAAAAGACCCCTAGTTACAGAAAATCTGCAAAATAAAAAATACAATAAAACTAAGATATCAAAATATTTTATTTTAAAATAATTTCAGTCGTTTTAAATTCGGTTTGAAATACAGCAAAGTATTGGAAATATTAAAATTAAGTTATTAGCTTGGAATTAGAATTAAATTAAATATTTCGAGAAAGAGTTTTCATTTTTAAAATTCATTTTAATAAACCTAAGGTATAAAATTTTTTGAGGTACCTCAAACGCATGTAGAAAACTGACTAAAAAATAGGCGGGAATGGATAGAAAGAGTTGGTAACCGTTCAAGCTACCTGCTCCCCACTCCAAAAAAAGAAGAAAAAAAAAATAATAATACAAAACTCTCCAAGAGAATAAGAAAAACTTAGCAACTGAAACATTAAGACAGATAACCGAATTTAAGATCAGTGAAACAAGAAATGAAACGATGTCAACTTGCAGAAATGTCGGTATCAGCGAATTACAGAGAAGTATTGTTGAAGACATTACCCAAGAACTACAAAAATGGTGGAAAATGAGAGTAAAGGTGGTACCCATTGTCATCAGCATAGTCAGAACTGTTAAAAAGTCAGTCAGTCAGTTAAGTGCCATACGTGAAACACGCTTGGGCAATCATGTTCCTTCAGATCACCGTGATCTAGCTGACTCCTAAATCGTTAACGTGTGGCTCGTTTGTCGCTGGTATCGTGATGGTGGGCACGGTTACACTCGACTTAGATGACGTTAGTCTGTTCATGACCATTCACTTCTCTGCCACGTTGTATTTTTTTTTATTATCTCAGAGGGTGAGAAGATCGCTGATGAAGCAAACTGAAGCGAAGACGGCCCAACTTCACAGAAAGGAATCTTTCAGAATAATAAAAAAAAAATAACTCGAGTTAAAATTTAACAACTATTTGGTTTATATATGATTTGTTGTGTACAGCGGTTTTAAGTCTTTCCACTTGCTATTATAATCAAAAGACACTGGGACCCATTTGCTGTCTGCAGTTGGTGTTATTAGTAACTTAAAGTTTTTTAGTTCTTGTCTTGAGTATTGAAGAAACTTGTTGTTACTTATCTCCACCAAGAACTACTACATATGATAGGCGTTAAATCTCAAAAAGGAATATAAAAACCGGGCACAACAGAGTAGTCACAGTCATACGCTGGAAATTGTGTAAAATTGCGTTGGTTCGCCCATATTAAAAGAAATGGTATCAGGATAAACGAGATGCTGACTTGGAAAAAAGAAAGTGTAATACTCTGGGAACTGATATTCAGACCAATCAGCTTATCAAAAAAAAAAAAAAGAAGATGAAATCTGGTTGTTGCTAATAAAGAAAAGAAAGTTGCACAGAGTATGGACGTAGAAGTGTTTGCAGACCTCAAGGTGAGAACAAAAGAAAAAAAAGCGCTAGGACTACGTCTGAAAAACTGAAGAAGCTGGTGATCACATTCTTCTGTTTTTGGTGGTTTCGTTCTTACCTTACTTGTGGTAATCCGAAGTTTTCACACATCACTGGTATCAGTCAAGAATTCAAAGATCCTTGTTATGATCATGCTAATGTTGCCCGAGAAAAGATAGCAATTCGACTAAGAAACTGTCAAGACTTGTTAGTTCCAGGATCTGTGAAGATACTGAGGGAAATGCTGAAGGCCTGAGGAAACTTGCTGTCACTTGATTTGTAATGATAACCGTCAGATACCTGGTGTGAACATGCAAATGATGAAATATATTATAATAAGAGCTGTGTGTGTCCGTCCGCCCATCACAAGGCCTTATTAGTGAGAAGAGAGATAGCTCAATCTTTCTTTCTTGGAAGATGTATGAGGTGAGCGGAGAAGGTTAGCTGTTATTTGAGCCTGCGGTTAAATCCTTTGATGTCTTGGGAGGGAGGAGAATGATTTCGTGCCATTTCCTTAGAACTCTGTGTTTGTACGTATGTGTTTATGTATTTCTTTCTGTCTTTGTTTTTCTCACGAAAATCAAGTAGTGTCTTTTCCCATAGATGTATTTTTATATTCCTTTATTTCTTTCTTTCTAACCAGATATCTGTCTTATGAACATTTTTCTTAATAATAATTTAAAAAATAATTCAACAGACGATGTTATTTTATTTTATTTATAATTGGATTTGTATTTTAAAGACATTTATTTTCCTTTATTATTTCTTTCTTTCTTTTATATTCTCACTGAAATCAAGTATTGTCTTTTATCCGTTAAATGTTTGAACTTAACAACTTTAACAAAATATTTCAGTAACAATCATAAATCATGGGATACAAATGAACAGATTATAAATTGGCAACTTTTTTTCATTTCACTGAAACAGACGTTAAAACACTTTTATCTTCCTTTTTTTTTTCCTTTGTTCTTTTTTTTTAATCATTTATTCCCTGAAACCAAGTAGCAACTCTGATATGTTTTTCCACGTATAGGAGACAAATCCTATATCATCCATCAACTAACTAAAACACACAAAGTAAAATTGCACACATGCAAAATCGGATCCCATCGACTAAAAGCATTTTGGAAAAACCCAACTATAACAGACAAAGTAAAATTGCGCACCCGCAAAAGTTGATTCAAACGAGTAAAAACATTTTGAAAAAGCCCAAACCAAGGAAAATTTCACAAGTCAGTGTGAAAAACAAAATTCTGGATCCTAATTGGATAGTAAATCAAAAGTTGGTATATGACGTCAATCAAGCGTTTTTTCACACCTAAAGAAAAAAAAAATGCCTGTTGGAGCCGGCAACATGAGAAACTTCACTATTTAAACGACGTCGGTGACCGGTCAAAATCAGTCCAGCATGGGAACGGACCTTGTGGCAATGTAACAAAAGAAATTTCAACACAGTCAGAATGGGAGTGAATTTCAACACAGTCAGAATAGCATCTCACAATGTAAGGAAGAAATTTCAAGCTGGCTCGGTCACGTATCATCGACCTTTTCTTCCAATTTTCTTTTCTTCTTTTTCACTACACACCGCCAAAGAGAACAACAACAACACAACAGGACATGCTAAGTACTATTTCTTTATTTCTTCTTTCTCACCCTGTCGCTGATCTACCACAAAGAGGAAGGAATATAAGACTTAAAATTCTGCTACTATCCATATACGCACGGGACACTTTGCTATTTACTACATTTATAATACTTACATTTCTCTTTTAACAATTTTAACTACAAAGCTGTATGCATTTTCTCAATGAACATTTTCTTCTCACAAATGTGTTATAGAGTTCAGTTAACAAAATTTCACTTATATTTTCCTTCTTACAATTTTGTCATTCTGTTAATAAATCTTTGCTTTAATGTGGAAACGAAATATTTTATCCTTCCACATTTCAACATCCAACCTCGAACCTTCTGTTATTTAAATATTCCAATCTTCAACCTTCTGATATTTAAATATTTGTGGAGACTTCGGATGTGTTTGGCACAAGGCCAAGTTGCCAAGCATCACCGAGGTTCCTACACACGCTATCAAAACTGAATAATCTCTTATTTATGAATTATTTGCAGGTCGTAACGTCCTTAATAATTAAGAAACTAAGGAGAGGCATACTGAATTAGAATAAGATAAATATATACGTTATATTTGGTAGATATCCTATTTTTTTATTAAACAATGTAATTGACGTCTATATCGCTAGGTAATCAAGATTTAATAAAGATGCTGTATCTTTCGTAGGGTTCGTTGTTAGTAATTAATATTTAATATTAAATAAACATTTGGTTGATTCTACCACATCTCAATGTTTATTTACTCCCGCAACCAGCCGCAACATATCTTTTTCTTGTAGGCTCACCTTGATACGCTTAAACGTAAACTTTCTCTCTTTTATGCAGAGAGCGGTCTCAAATGTTAATCCGAACGCGCTCAGATGATTACTTTAAAAAATGTCTCTGATAAAAGATGAAGCACATTTAAAATGAAATTGCTATTAACTGCTTAGGATAAATTTTGTTGAGAAACACTTTCTCCGCTTGTGACAGACCATGTAACTTACACAACTGAAGAATGTTTTAGTCTGTGCTTTTTTTATGGACAGATACATCCTCATGAGTGGCCCATTTTGATGAAGGGTGGTTTTTTTTATCGAATAAACATCTCAAGAATAGTTACCAACCATGGCTATAGAACCAGTCAGTCCTGCTAATTAACCCATAGGAGGGAAGAGATTGATTCCTACTTTTTCCAAGGGTATTTGTGCGTAAGTGAATGTAAAGAACTCAAGTAGAACTTGAACTCAGTTCTCAGACTTCCCATTCCGAGCCCCTATCCATCACATTATCCGCACATCCATTCATAATTTATATGAACGTTTGCTCGCTTCTTTGATAGCTATAATCTACATCAGTTTAAATAAAACGTCAATTGCCATCTATCTACTCGATTCCCATCCTTCTCTTATCCTCTCTTTGACATCCCCTGTACCTTGTTTTATCTCGCGCTGTAACTCTCTACGCACCAGTGACGGTTCTGCCTTGTTTGGGGTGAAGTGATTATATATATATATATATATATATATATATATATATAACAAAAAAAAAAAAAAAAACACCAAAAAACAAAACAAAGCAAACAAAAAAACTTTAGTAATAAAGAAACTTTGAATCAAGTGCGCTGCTATATGAAATAAAAGTGAAGTATAAATATTTATTGTTTAGTATAAAGGCATTTTTTTAATCATTAGTTTTCGGATTTATTGACTTATGTTCGCGTATGGCATTTCTTACACACGTCCCAATACTGGCAATTCTATTGAAATTGAAATAATCTGCCTGGATTTCTTAATGACAAATAAGGCTCAAGATCATACTTGTGACAAATATTAAATATTTTTTTAAGCATTTAACCTCAAGCAAGGTAATAAATCCGCTAACACGCAATGTTATGTGAGTGAGAAAGAATATGAGAAAATGAAAACATTATTAAATAGAGATAATAATAAATGAACTATAATTAAGAAGACAGAAGATAAGGATTAACATTGCATTTAACCTTTTGGAGGTCAAAGTTGACTGGAATGCAATAAGCCAAAGTGAGTCCCAGAAGCAAAAGAAGAAACTGTTAGTATAAAACTTACGGTTATATCAAGCAATTGCTACTGTAAAATGATGAGAGCTATCTGCCAATCTAATACTACGCTTAAATTCGTAAATTTAGTTACCGGAGGGGAAAGCTCATCAGAACAGAGCATCATCATGAAAATATTTATAGAAAAAGCACAAGAATGCAACATTACGGCGGTGTGAAAATCACTGAAGTTGAGATTCCAGACCAGGACCGATAATATTGCAGTTTGCTTGGATTATCCTCGTCACAGTTCAAAGATATTTGGTTGAAAATATTTATTTACACATTTTTCTAAAGCCAAATCGTAGCAAAATGAAAAATTCAGAAGATTTTTAGTGGTGGCTGGTTAAGAAGGACTATTTTATTTTAGAAAAGCTATTAAAAATTAAGCATAAGAGCATTTTCCTGTCACGATCAAGAATTTATAAACAGATAAAAATGAAAATAATATTATTTTTCTTATTATAAAAATAATAAATGATTTTGTGTTCTTTTCCTAAATGTGTTTAGAAATGTATGAATTCCCGTAATATTTGGATAGGGTCCTTCAAAAGTTCCAGTAATACTATGCATATGGGCGTACGTATATTGTGCGGCATCGTTCTTATTTCCATCTCATTTTCAATTTGAGTTGCAGCCAAGTACTTCCAGGAATGAAACCTATATTCTGAAAAAATTCTAAAAGGGGAAACATTTTCATTAGATCCTTTTCAGAGAGAAGTTGGGAGAGGGAAGAATAGGCAGATAAATAGGCAGATAGGGATCTAATTGAGTAAACAGATCAGCTACATTTATAAGTGTAAGTAATATGCATGTTTGTATTATGATACTTGTTGAATTGGTTCGCTCGCTTCCTAAATTGCATAGATACAACGTGGAATTTCTACGAATCGTAATTCTACCCGTCTATCTAGCGACCTTTCCATTATTTAAGATAGATGAAATGTCTCTAAGAATGAGTGCTTGGGTAAAATAGAGCGATAGATAAAGGAGGGAAGAAAAAAATTAAGCATGTGAGCCTAACATACTCTTGTCACATTTCTTATTTTCTCTTGTTTGTCACAAGTTCTTTCAAGTTAGTCTGGTTTGACACAAGGTTATGTGAGAGACAGGAGTAAAATTAGGGGTCGCGAATCTTCCAAATGAAAAGAGCCTGTGTTCTAGTTTTCCTTTTTTAATTAAAATCTAGGCTTGAACGCTGACAAGAAACGCCAGAAAATATACGCATACTACTTCCGCTACCCACTACTAAACAAGCTTCTTCTCTCTCTCTCTCTCTCTCTCGATATATATATATATATATATATATATATATATATATATATATATATTGTAAGGAAGTTATAGAACACGTAGGTCTTAAACCCACTGTTCATGCATTTACTTTTATAAAGAGTGCTCGATACAACGTAGAGCTTTATATTGTGATGGTTGTTACAATGGTTTATAAAGCATAGTATCACTACACGAAAATCTTCGCGAACTTATCATCAGATGAGGGGCACACGTAGCTCCGAAACAGATTTTTGTGTAGTGATACTATGCTTTTATAAACCAATGTAAAAATCATCAGAATATATATATATATATATATACCTTCAAACATTTTCGATAAGTAAGTTTTAAACTGAATTTTTAAAAATAAAAATGTTTTCTTAAAACTTTTATTTTAATCTTTATTTAAAGCTAAATGATTAGATTTACTATTTCCAGTAAGCAAAATACTCTGGTGTATTTCAAACAGAAACTATATTAATTGGAATCTAAATTTTTTCAAGTTTAAAAAAAAAATTTTCGGCCTTTTTTGAGCGACACATTTGGAAACAAAAGTTAATTCTCGGTTTTAAAAATCTTGCAAAAATATGTATCTGTGACACGTTACATTTTAAAAATTAGCAAATTCAAAGTTAAATTAATCTGATTTACACTATTACTTATTCATAGCATGAACTTTAGAATAGAAGTATTTCTTAATCAAGGAACGTTATTCTTTCTGGCATTTACCCTAAGTGATTGATGTGTGATGAGAGCCGGATGTTGAGATAAATTAAGTATGGTTGACCAGAATTGATATAATTGTATAATTTTTTTTTCCTGTAAGGGGAAGAACCCGTGAAACACATGACCTTTTAATGTAACACAGTAAATACCATACTAAAAATAACTTCAAATGCCACCACACAAAAAATATTTTTAAAAATATGATTACTTGATGATTGTTATTAAACTTTTCAATTTTCGATTAGTAAATATAGCATTCACTTAATAACTTAAAAATCTAACCGCCACAAGGCTCTGTAGAATGTTAAAAACTTTTTGAAATTTTATAAATTATTATAATTAAATAATAAAAAATAAAACAATTCTTTTAAAATTACATTATTCATCGAAAATTTGTTTAGTCTATAATGTCCTAAACATATATTATTTATAAAAGCAATTAAAAGCTTACAAAAGTTAATTTCTTGAAATTTCATGAATTTACGTATAGCAGTAGCAGATGTAAGAAAAATATTTTTTACCAAGATTTTCTAAAAATGATCGATTGGCTCTTTTTATGAACGTTTAATTTTCTTAAATTAAAAATATATCTTGCATAAAGCGTTGGATAAATTTTAAAATATAATTGTGTCAGTTAAGATTTCAGTTAGTTCTTGTAGTCGCCCTGGCAGCAAAGGCTGCTTTTATTTTTCCTTTTAAATTGAATTCCGGTCAAGGGTAGTTTTCGTCTCTCTCTCTCTCTCTCTCTCTCTCTCTCTCTCTCTCTCTCTCTCTTTTATATTTTGGCTATAATTTATGGCCAATGAAACTAACCGCCGACTGAATTAATAACAACTAATTAAAAAGTGAAATGGAATTCACCATGATGAATTATAAATTTTACTCCACTCGGTTAATATTCTGATGGCAGCAGATTTCGTCTCTGGTAAGTTTGATTGACTCTTTTTCTGAACCTTTAATTTTCAAACATTTTTTTCTTATCAATGCTGAAGTGGTTCAACATCTCACAACCCACAGCCTTTTCTCCAATAAACAGTATGGTTTCCACTTCACCAGGTCTACTGCTGATATCCTAACGATCATCACAGTGTACACTACCGGCCATAATTATTAGGCCATACCAGTTTTTTTTTAAAGAAATGATGTATTGCATACTATTTTTAGAATTTATTGACAAATAAAAATAGAATTGTTCTTTTGTTATTATTATTTTGCAAAACTTTACAAGGCAAGGAAGCAAAGATGAACTCGTCCGAATCACCCTAAATTTTCTTCATTCTTTCATTGATGAAACTGCAGTATAGGTAATTATTAAATATTTATAAATTCATTTCATGCACATGTTATTGTGCAATATTAACAAAAGAACCATTCTATTTTCATTTACAATTATTCACTTGACAGTAAATACTAAAAAATAGTATGAAATACATCATTTTTGAAACACTTGGGTTGCCTAATAATTATGGCCGGTAGTGTATATATAACAGGCTCTCGATAAGAACGGTGAAGCTCGAGCTGTTGCCCTAAATATCTCCAAAACATTTGACAGAGTCTGGCATGCTGGCCTTTTACGCAAGCCACAGGATTATGGTTTGACTGAACGCTTGTTTGATCTAATCCAGTCATTTCTTTCATATTGCATAATGAATATAGTATTGAACGGGCATGCTTCCAGACACTATCATACGAACTATTCTAGGTTCTACGCTTTTTCAGATCTTCATCAACGATCTCCCTGATGTAATCAGATCCCAAGTAAGCATCTAGGCTGACCACACCACCATTTACTTCCGTCTCGATAAGAAACTTGCCGAGGCTGACAAAGCAAACCTCGCTGCTGATTTTGAAAAGGACCTCCAATCTGTACTGGACTGGAGTAAGAAATGGCTCATAAATTTTAATGCTTCCAAAACGAAGCTGCTGTCCTTTAAACACCATAGACAATCGTTCCTACCCCCATCAGCATGGATCAGGCTAGTCTCTCTGAAAGCAAAACACAACATTGAATCTATGGCTAAATCTGCTGCTAAGAAGGTCGGGTCAGTTCACTGTGTAGGGCTAGGAATTTTTTCTGGTCTGAATCCATATAAATCTACCATCCGCACGTGCATTGAATGCTACTGTTACATCTGGTCGGGTGCCCCTACTATTCATCTTGGGGTTCTTGACAAAATTCGACGGAGAATCTGCAATGTAATCGATCCCGACCGAGTAATTCAACTCCAGTCCCTTTTCTCAACGACGTAATGTGGCTTCACTCTGTCTCTTCTGTAAATACTTTTACGGCTTCTGCTTCGATGAGCTTAGCTCCTTGGTGCCACCTCTGCATGAATTTACTCGAGCTACTAAATTAACAACTAGGTCCCACCCTTTTACTGTGAAACCAATCAAATGTAACTGCAACTTCTAATCCAATAGTTTCTTTTCTCGCACTTCCCGCCTGTGAAATTCTCTTCTGTATACTTGCTTCCTTGACTGCCTGACAGCTACAATCTCAAAGAATTTAAATGCAATGTCAATTGCCACCTCTTATTTTCTTGACTCGCATCCTTTCCCTGGCAACCCTTCTTGTATCATGTTTTTATTCCTTTCCACTCTACTCTCATGCAGCTCTCTTTATACCAGTATTCTCATTCTTCTCTTATCCATTCTCTGACACTCCCTGAAACTTGTTTCTCTTTCTCATCAGTCTCCTCTTATGTAACCCCCTACGCACCAGTGCCAGTACTGTCTTGTTTGGGATGAAATGATAATAAAAAATAATAATTTCAAAAATAATTTCATTCATTTGTGAATTAGTCCTGAAAGTTAAATTAAAATCAAACAAGTACCTATCACATTACAGACTCTTCTTTGGAGCCTGTCAAGAACACTGAGGAGAACGGCAGGGGCACCTGACCGTAAATGGCAGCAGTACTCTATGCACGGACGGATGGTTGACTTGTATATATGCAGGATGGATTCAGGTGGAAGAAACATCCTGGATCGACATAGTGACCCAGCCTTCTTAGCAGTAGATTTTGCTATGGATTCAATATAGTGGTTCCATTTGAGGTCTGAGGACAGGGTAAGTCCGAGGAGGCGTAGTGTATTACTCTCCGGGAGAATCGCTTGGTCCAAGCTTATGGGAGGCAGGAGAGGTTGCCTGTAAACCAATAAATTAAAAATATGTCGGATTTAAGCGATTTCCTAACACACACACACACACACACACACACTTCTTTTTCTTTCTCTGTCTCTCTCTTCACAATCGCACACACTCGCATTGTAGGATACATCCATATGTGAATATGCTAATATCGATTGTAATGCGAGAAGAAGAAGAAGGCGATGAAGCGTGGGAGTTTCCGGTCATTGAAAGGAACGGATGTTTGTTTGACCCTATTTCCGACAGATGCGGAAGTGACTCTGAGAAATTACGTAGGCGTCGAGTAGGCGTCGCGAATCGAGGCAAAACTTGGAAGATATATAAAGGCCTCGAAACAAGAAGTCACAGACGAGTCTCCAGAAGTCGACAGTAGAAGAGAAGTCGAACCCAGTCAGTCTTGACGGTCTCCAGAAGTAGACAAGAAGCGAAGTCGAAGAAGAAGAAGTCAGTCAGCCTCGACAGAAGAGTCTCGAGAAGTCGAAGAAGAAGCTAGACGAGTAAGCAGAGAGAAGTACACTCCCATCGTCACCCCTGTCAACCTTGAAAGAGCGCTCTCTCACTCTTTGTTCCTAGGCGACACGGTCGATCGTCGTTAATAAAAATATAATATATATTTTTATATATACCCCCGTGTTTGTCTGTTTATTGGTATACAACACGATGACAAAGGAAATTTAACGACCTGTTTGCTTATTTGGTGTAGGCAAGGTTTAGTAATATTTTACTCTAATACTCTTACAACCGACTTGTCAGAGTTCTTCAAATCATTATTTTCAAATTCTCACAAGATATCACTTACATTGAAAACCAGTTTTCACCTGATCTTTAATATGCTTTTCCCGTTTCTTCAATGCGTAGGCTGAAGGCGGTTTAACGATTTATTCAGTAGTGGAATAAGTTTCCTTCCCTTTGCACTTGTTTTTAATCTGACTTTTTAAAAATAGTTTCTTTTTCCATCTTTCAACGACATATTTTCCTCTCTTCAAATAAACGAACGGACGTAGATGTTTTGTTGCGAATTCTTTTAGCTCTCTATTAAATGATGTGGTTTGACATCATATAATATAGATTCTATATTATTGTTTTAAGAGGATTCTATATTATAGTTTTATTTGTTTTTTTTGATGAGTACTACGCTATTTTTAAAAATATGTTTTTTATTTTCAAATTATTGATGAAGAATTAAGTTTTTTTGTCTACAGAAGTAGTATTAAAAAATGAAAAAGATGGATAGATTGACAGAGAGAGAGAGGGGGGGGAGAGTGAAAAACTAATGGGGAGACGGAGAGAACTCGAGAGGGAGACCAAGAGAGACAGAATAAGAGTTGAATTACTTAACCAAATATGGGTCCATCGGAAATAGTGTGTGGAGAAAGAGAGAGAGAAAGAGTAAAGAGAGATCGAGAGAAAGAGAAAGCGAAAGATCGAGTGGGTGAGAAAGAGATTAATAGCGAGACAGAGAGAGAGAAAATGTTAGTTGAAGTACGTTTTTAACCGAACATGAGGCCATCGGAAAAACTGGAGTGGTACGATGAGAGAGAGAGAGAGAGAGAGAGAGAGAGAGAGAGAGAGAGAGAGAGAGAGAGAGAGAGAGAGAGACTTGCTTCTTTTCTACTGATGGTGAATTGCATAAAAATTTCAAATTTCATTTATATTGCAAGAATTATTATTTTTTCCTGATCAGGTGTGGAAATTGGTTGAAGTAAATAAACTAATTAGACATTGGTTTGGAGAAATGACCAAAAGTTTATTTTCATTTACACAATATGCAAATGTCTCTACTGAGTCGTATAGTGTAGCGTTTGAGTGCACTTCATACCAAAAGAAAACTGAGAGTGTGAAAGAGAGTATACTTAATACGGCTGACTGCTTGTTAGCTATCTGTTTGGGCTTGTCACGTTGATAGTGATGTTCGTTCTATTTCTGTGCTTACAGGAGGCCGTTTACACAGCTTAATGATTAAACGGGTAGTCAGCCATGCTCTCTCGTAGCCTCTGTAGTTAGCGCATGTGTGACAAGTGTCTCTCTTGTAGTCTATATAAGGGAAACGCATGGACATAGATGTAGACACCTGTGACAAGCGAGAGTCATGCCGATAATGGCCAGCACTTTGGCATGTTTGTGTTTGATCAAAAATTTGTTTTGAGTAGTGTGTGGCGTGTGTGAAATTAGTGTGTAGTTATAGATATAGGTTTTCTAATAATTATATGAATTTGGCTGTATTTTGTTTTTATCTCTTTGTGTAAATTGAGTTTCAGTGCATTTTTTGTGTGGTGAAATGTGTTTTTTGCTACACTGCGATGGACTCTTTCTTTGTTAAAAATGTAATTCAGGTTCCATCTTAAAATCTACAGTTTTTTTAAAAGAATAATGATAAAAAAGAAACGAAGAAAGCACTATGCAAGTTTTCAGCATTTATAGCTCTTGTCTGATTACAAGAAGAAAATACCGGAGTTGGTTCCAGTTCAACTAGTGGATTGGTTTAAATACTTACAAAGTTTAGCATAGTAACGTAAAAGGCAAAAACGTAAGGGAAATAAGATTATGTTCTTATGTTAAACTTCCAGCTGGGAAGGATCTGTTTGCTTGCCTGGAAAGACAGCATTCAAAATTTATTTTTACCTGGTCATGAAACCTGACTTGGGATGTACGTAATTATCTCAAACATGATGCAAGCAAAATGGCGAACTGACTTCCTTTTTCAGATCGTTTTTCGCTTCTAAAATTTAAAATAGTTGTTCACTATTTCTGTTGCAATAATAATGAGCAAGTTTTTACCAAATTCTATAATGCACTATTATGTAGTGCATTATAGAATTTTATTTAGTAAAAACTCTACGAAAAAAATAATTCAAACAAATGTTTGCGCTAACATTAATTTATATGGGCAAAGACAGACGCACGAGCTAAGTTTAAAAACAAACGAAAACTTTAGAGTTAACACACAAAAAATGAATGAATTATACAAAATAAGTGCATTGTGTCCCAAATAATGGCCAATAACATTTAAATTATCAATGAAAATTAAATAAGCGTTCTGCAGTAAAATTATAATGCTGCATCAGAATAGAGACCTCTATCAATTTTCGATACCTAACTTTTAAATTGATGTTTTAAAAATATTAGCTTTAATTGAAAGCTAAATAATTATATTTACTATTTCCAGTAAGCAAAGTACTCTGGTGCATTTCAAACAAAAATTATATTGATTGAAATCTAAAATGTTTAAATTTTGAAAACTTTTAAGTTTATAAAAATTTTTAAATTTATAAAAATCTTTGAACGATCGACATATTTGTAAACAAAAGTTAATTCTTGGTTTTAAAACTTTTGCAAAACTAAAATAGACATCTGTGACACGTTATTTTTGAAAAATGAGCAAATCTAAAGCGAAATTAATCTAATTTACACAAGTATTACTTGTTTATAGCATGAAATGTAGAATAAAATTATTTCTTAATCAATGAGGTGCGAACTGAATATAGTGTGAACTGATTGCTGACAGCCAGATGTCAGATGACAGGTAAGTATAATTGAACAGAAGTGACATAATTGTCCAAATTCTTTCCTGTAAGAGAAAGAAACACGTGACCTTTTAACATAACAAAGAAAATACCATAATTAAATAACTTCCTATGCACCAAAAATTAAACATTATTTTAGAAATTTGTGTCGACGTTTTGTATTAAACTTTTCAATTTTCGATTAGTAAATATAGACTTCACTTAATAACTTAATAATCTAACCACAACAAGTCTTTGTAGAATGTTAAAAATATTTTGAAATTTTATAAATTATCATAATTAAAAAAAGAAAAACTCAAAGCAATTCTTGTAAAAATTCATTATCCATCAAAGTTTTTTCAAACTATAATGTCATATATATATATATATATATATATATATATATATTTCAATCAACCGGGTCACACCTTAGAAAATTTAAAATGTTTACTAATAGACTCCAATTTTAGTTCTACATACGCACGCAGAAAGAAAGAAAAATACTGGATTTTAAAATTAAATACACACAAGCTAGGGTTAAATAGGGACTTAGGTGCTTTGAATCTTTACAAATACTTCAATAACTAAACTTTTTTAGATACATTTATATTATTTAGATACATATATAGGAAAGAATATTAAAACGTTTTGAGTTTAAAAATGTATTTTTTTGACAGTATTTGCTATTTTAACAAAAATAAATAAATAAATAAAATAAAAGATCGATCCCAATCAATATAATTTCTGTTTGCAAGAGACCAGAATATTTTGCTTACTGGAAATAGTAAATTTAATCTTTTGATTTTCAATTAAAGCTAAAATGAAACCTTCAAGGAAGGTTTCATTTAAAAATTTCATTTAAACCTTAGGTATCGCGAATTAGTGGAGGTTCCTAATACATATAAATAAGCAAGAGATTATGAACGTGGCCTATTTACATATTCACTTTTTTCAGTCATCCAAACAGATTGAATAAACAATCTAGACATTATGATCACAAATAATCCTAAGCATTTGTCTTCAAACTGAAGGAACTTGGAATGGCCGGTTTTCTTGTCTGTCACTTCCCTTATTCCCCTCCTAAACCAAATACACAGCCTGCAACATATACAGGCCGCTAAGAGAGTAATGGCACTTGATCCGAAGATCACATTGAAGCGTAAAACTGGCAGACACTAACAGTGTTGATTCGTATGTCCCTCCCCCTCTCCCTCCCTCCCTCCCTCCCTCCACACACACACACACACACACACACACACACACACACATATATATATAATCAATCCGGCCGTAAATATAAGTTTCTATAAATATGTATGAATACCCAACATCTAACCTATATTTTAAATTTTTAAAGTCAACCTTTATTCAGATTAAATTAATCACACCCATAAGACCAATTTTTTTTGTTTTTGCCCTACTTTCATATTAACTATTTAAAAAGCAAACGTATTGTTTTCTATTTTCGAATGTAAATAATTTTCACCAAAGATACCGAAAATTTCCTGATGACAAGAGAAAAACATTAAGTCTCGAAACATAGAAATTTCCGTGTCGCAATATAAATTAATTTTAAATAAAAAAGTAAATTTAATTACATATATATGTATATAATTAATTATGATAATATACATATATATAATTATATATTTTTTTCTCTGCAAATGACTCTGAAGAATGAAGACATTACAATAATGCCTTCACGAAACTTCAAAGTCGGCATGACTGTAACACTGTTTAGCTAAGTGACAAATTTCTCTATTAATGATCTATCTTTATCTTGATATCGAAAACATGACAAAAAAGCTGCTTTCCTAAAATGCCTTTCTCCCCAGTAAACTACTGAAAAAAAAACAAAAAAAAAAAACAGCAATTTTGACACTAAATATCATTACAAGTTAACACTATTTAAAGTGGACATTGAAGTTAACACCCAGAGGCGACAGTTTGTTTCATGCTCGAACACAATCGTCAGGCCATGTACGTTGTTTTTGCTCGACTATTTGGTCAGTGATGCATTGTGGGCAGTCTGTTGTATTGTTTTAATAGTTATTTTGTTTCCGAATTATTTTAGGGACTATTGCATGGAAATTGTAAA
Source organism: Ascarosepion bandense (assembly GCA_037127315.1). NCBI lineage: Eukaryota > Metazoa > Mollusca > Cephalopoda > Sepiida > Sepiidae > Ascarosepion > Ascarosepion bandense. The sequence continues at coordinate 7,063,588 of JBBBDQ010000747.1, read as the reverse complement.
ACTGGATGCAGTTTTGTGGTTATTTGTACTTTTGCTTCTTGACTTTTTATTATAGATTACTTTATTGTTGGTTGCTGTTATTACATTTACTTGTGTTTATGTTGGCGTTAGTCTTTTGGTGATTTGTTCATTATTTATTTAATTTATTTACTTATTTATTGGCTTATGTTAAACTATCGCCTCTGGGTCTTAACACACACACACACACACACACACACACACACACACACACACACACACACACACATCTGGCTATTATTTTGGAAGGATAAAAAATGACAAAAGAAGAAATGTCCGTTATATACTGAATAGTACAGTTGCATTGCATATAATGAAATATTTAAACTGGGTGATTAATTCACTGTTGAACATATCTAAACGTTACTTGCCTGAATTTTGTTAGACAATGTTTTTTTAGCAGTGGATAAAAAAAAAGCAAGCAATAAAACTTGTAAATTAGCCTGAAAAAATATATACAAGTTTAAACACATCTGAAAGCATTTCGTCACAGGAGTTCTACATATCATTGTAAGTTCTAAATGTCTGTTATTCGAGATGCGCAGTTAAAAGATGTTTGGGTGGAATGGGAAACGTTTTGGTCATCAGGAGTTGAAGATGAAAAATTCGGCTGATAAATGGGGCCATAGCTGAAACGTGTATCTCAAAATCTTTTCACCGCGGGAGTTCTACATATCTGTAAGATATAAGTGTCTATTATTTGGAATACATATTTATTCTTCCGTTAAAAGCTGCCTTGGCGGAATGGAAAATACTCTGGCTATCAATCGTAGACGATGAAAAAAAAAGCAGCTGATAAATGAGGCCACAGTTAAAGCACGTATACAAAAACATTTCGCAACAGGATTTCTGCATTTCAGTGTCAGCTCTAAATATATTTAAGAATCATTCCACTTTGATTCTATGTGGCACACGGCCATGTTTATTTTATTTTATTTTATTTTATTTTATTTTTAGAGTTGGAGTTCATGTGTAAGCGAAGAAAAATACACAGATTACCCACTTCCATTATGCTTTACATTTACTTTATTATTCAGGAGATGCAGTTATTCCTTCGGCAAAAGACGGCGGGGTGAAATGGCCATCAATAGTAGACAATAATAAAATCTGTCGACAAATGAGAACACAGTTTAAATCGATGACATTATGTGGCTAGAAAATGCATCCATATTTCAACCAATGAGCATCATATCTTGTCGACTCGAAAGTGTGTATAATGTTCTGGTTGGTCTATACGCGCTTAAGAATTGATGATGAGGAAGTTGAATTACTATTGTACTTTTCTTATCGAAACTGCCAACAGCTCCATCTGGAATTTTGATGTATCACAATTTTTACGCCTTTCTGTTCCTACTTGGCTTTTAATACTTCGCCTATTATCTCTTGACACTCAACCAGCAAGTCTGCTTCTCTGTCTTTTCTTCAACTTTCACTCTCTCTTTATATATATATATATGTATATATATGAGCGAAATTAAAAATATAAAAGAGCTACAACAATACCCGTTGCATCATTCATACATATATATATATATATATATATATATATATATATATGATTGATTCAATGGGTAAATTGACGCTATTATTTTATATTTTTAATTTTTAAAAAACAAACAATGTGCATGAGCAAAATGAAAAATATAAAATAGCTACAATTTATCGATTACATCATTCATATAAAATAAATATATGAATGATGCAATGGGTAAATTGTAGCTATTTTATATTTTTCATTTCGCTCATGCACATTGTTTTTGATTTTGTCGATTGCACAGTATAGTAGGGTCAGATGGACACCGTCTGTGAGAAAAAGACCAATATAAAGCAATTCATTCCGCCAGAAATTTGGAAACGGCATGTTGTACTGCTTGGAATTCGCGCCGGACACTTCAACAAGAACATTTTAATATTTGGGTGTCAATCTGAGAATATTGCAGAGAATTCGGAAGGACTTGAATAAGTCAGCTCAGAAACTGATAAGAAAAGAACTCATGAATGTTTGGTGAGGGCCTTGAGGAGGTAGTGCTACCCAGGGTCAGAAGGGTGGCTGCTGAAAGACCCTATGTCTGGCAACAGGACACTGCACCATGTCACACAAACAGGAGAACCCACTCATGGCTGTTAGACAATTTATGCGACCGCATCACTCCTTATATCTGGCCACCTCACTCCCCCGACTGTAACCCCCTTGATTATTATGTGTGGGGAGAAGTTGAGCGAAAGACCAACAATATTCCTTGTAACATTAAAGACGAACTGAAGGCAAGGATTATGGCAGCATTGACCAACTTAAAAAAAAGAAAACCTTCCAGAAGAGATACAGGAGATCCCTAAGTCGTCTGGAGGCTGTGGTTGAAGCCAATAGCGATTTTATTGAACAAATTTAGTCTTTAGTATTTCAAGATAGTTTTGTGTAAGTTTGATAAATATAGCTGTTCAAATGAGATGTCAGTGTTATTTTCATTTTTACGTAATCTAGACGAAAATTCATCCATCACATCCTGTACATAAAATCCTTACTCTTTTAAAAGTTCTCACTAAAAATGATTTTATTGATCATATATATATAGGGGAAGTGAAAGAAATACGAACAAATGTCAGTTATAATTAAACGTTTCATTCAATGTGGCAGAAAAGTAAAATCTTTTTTTGATTATGCTGATGCTGATGACACAACTATTTACTCCTGTCTTAATAGTAAGTCTGATCGGTTCGATAAGGTCTGTTGTTAAATGTGGCAAAGAATGGTCTGTTAATTTTGGCACCTCAAAAACGAAACTGTTCTTTTTAATCATCTGAAAGAACACTTTTTGCCTTCTAATAGCATGGCTGATGTTAACCACTAGGCTAGATGTAAACGTAAGTTCTATGCTAAAAGTTTCTTCCATCGCACTTCTCGTCTGTGGAACTCTTCTTCCGGCTTCTTGATTCCCAATCTTCAAAAACTTAAATTCAATGAAAATCGTTATCTTCTGTCCTTTTTTTTTAATATATCGTTCTTTATCTTTATTAGAGTTTTAGAAATACTAGTTATGAATGATGTGAGCTTATGAAATTGTTGTTATTAAGTCTTAAGATTTTACTGCGTGAGAAGACCATTGCACTGACTTCTTAACAAAGCGCACACACACACTAACGCAGAGATTTCCTCTCGTGTTAAGAGCCGGTTGAAAACTTTAACGTTATAAAAGCAACTTTTATTTTTCTTTTGAGTCCACTTTGCAACTTCCTGTTAGAGATGAAAATCGGAAAATAATTATCTAATTTTGTCAAGTTTATGACAACAGACACGTTATACTTCAAAATAAAGGTCGCTTAAGTTGATCTTAAGCGACATTTATTTTCATTTATACGTGACATTGTTGTACCCATTCATCAAACGTACGTACACCCAGCACGCATATATAATGTGTTTAGGTATATACTTAGATGAATTTGATACGCAGCCAAAAGAGGATAGAAAGATTGTATTGCAGCGATCTTCCAAGTGTGGAATGCCTTCTACCTTTTTATTTTTCATCTATAGAACATAAAATGCCAAGAAATCTCGGGAAAACGTTAATTTCTCTTTTCTTTCCTATAATTCGTTTCAAAATGCCTACCCCTATGGATATACATTAAAAGTAAAGAGCTTTCATGGAATTTCTGTTTTTGGAAGGAGAATGTACTACATTTTACAAGATATTTACAAGAAGTTAGTGAATGTTTATAAAAAGGCTGCACTTGATGTAAGAACGGTGAGTATCTAGATCAGTAGAGTGAATGGCAATCGAGAGGAAAGCGGTATTGACTTTAGTGACAGTTTTTTTTTAGTTGAGGCCAGCTGTTGGATAACCAGATTATTAACGTGGTTGAGCAACCTGACTTCATTCGCCTTATAGTCCTGACTTTGCATTAAGAGAATTTCATGTTTGGGGCCGCAAAGTGGGCACTGGAAGGACAGTGGTTCTTTGATGATAATAAGGTGAAACAAGCAACTCGCAACCCAGAGGCTTCTCCAAGGCAAGAATAAATTGTATCATTCATTCAAAGGTGGGATTATGTTGAAGTCTAGATTTGTAAACTTGAAACCTTTTGTTCGTGTTAGTATGTTTTTATGTTTTGTGTAGCTTCTATTATTAAATCTGTGCTAATTAAAAAACATTCATTATTTTTGACTCACTATTACAACTTAATATTTTCATGTTTTTCTGTTCATATATATATATATATATATATATATATATATATCAGTGACGAGGTGATGTAACACATGCATTGCATGCCTTACACTTTTTCCAGGATGAACAATTTTGTGTAATATCTAAAATTATTACTGATAATTTTCGCTATTCTTTTTACATTTGTCTTTCTTTTTTTTTTTCATTTCTTAATTATCTTGGAATAATTTTTACAAGCGATATCATTGAGGGAGTGTAACTAGAGAAAACGCTTGTTGTTTACTGAGAAAAGACGCAAGTAAAAGCAATGAATTTGCTAGTACGGTGCACGAGACAGAACATAATAATGAGTGGGCGAAAGAGAGAAGTTACCAAAAAGCAGATTTGTTTTCTTGCGTTAGAAAAGGCAATGTTTTATTATTACCGTCAAGCTGGGTGCATGAAAAGAGAGACAGAATCACTCACCTACGGTAGTGGTTCCAAATATTCTTATATTCATTGAGTAATCGGCAGTTTTCGCGCTTCACCACTAATTCAGTTCTCAACCAAATTTCAAACAGTTTACACAGTTAGACAGGACACCTCCTTAGCTATATTTTGAAAAAAAAAATTGAATTTTGGTTTAATAGAAAAAAAGTTACATCAAAATATGTGAAGTCCGAAAACAGAGACTAAATGCGTAGGTACATAAGTGAGTGAGTGACTAACGCTTCAAATAATAAATCTTATTCTTTATAAATTTTTTTCTGTTTAATATTTTTGCATGCAGTTTTCAACATTTAAATTCTGATGATACATTTTTGCCAATCAAACTTTGCATATCACTTATCATTTTATCAGAATTGATTATCAGAATTAATTATAAATAACCAGTTTTCTATTGTTTTTTTAATCAATTACGTATATGTTTTTCTTTTTAATATTTTTGAGTGCATTTTTCAGCATTAACTTTATGTTAAATTAATAACAATTCCTGGGGAAATCATAAATAAAGTGAAACGTCACAGAGAGAAAACCACCGAAAAGCTGAATTTTTTTTGCTTGCTTCACCGTCGTATTCAGTCAGCAGACGCTTTCAACTGTAGTGATAATATTTTTATTGCGTACGACTGAAAACAAAGACTTGCCTGTTCAAAGGACTTATAGTAGGACAGGTTTAGACGAAAACATTGTATTATTAGGTTCTGAAGAGTATATAGTAAATATCTGACGACTTTAGTGAGCTTCTAAAAGTTCTTGTTTTACTGCTTTTTTTAACGTTTTAGTTAGTCCATAAAGAGTATTTTTTAACCCAGAAAGTTTTTAGCAGCTCATACGTGAATTTAAAGGAATTGTTGTGTTGCTTGGTTTTGTATAATTAGAAGATAACACAAACTTGAATTCATGACGTTTATTTTTTATATAAAACTTTAGGCTTTTACATCAAGTTAACAAGCGTTAATTTTTGTGTAAGGATACAGGAGCAGACTAGCTGAATTCTCTTCACTCTGGGAGGATAGTAGTAAACGCGTCTATCCCTTCTTGACTCTAGTTGTCAACTGACAGCGTCTTCCTCTTTTCATATCTCCTACAAAACTACTGTCCTTCACTCCTACTTCTTACTCCTACTTGCTTAACTTGTTTAACGGTTTTGCCGCCCAATTTTAAATTCTTGGCGTCAGTGTGTCTACCTTTTTCTATTTTTAGCACACTCGCCATTTTATAAACCATAACAGAATCAACCAGCGAAGTCTATTTTTGTGATTTAAAGCATAAACATCTTATTTTATTACTTAGTCTTTAGTGTATTAAATAAATATTTAATTGTCTAAGTTAACCTTTTTTTACGCGTGCCTTTGAGAAAAATTGTATTAAAAGTTTTTTTCTTAAAGTTTCATGTAGTGATTGGATCTTGTCTTGTATTTGTG
>JBBBDQ010000747.1:7007500-7052500 GCA_037127315.1 Ascarosepion bandense | reverse complement strand
AGACAAATCATTTCCACCTCAAAATCGAATCAACATTAAATAACGAAAATAAAATCTTTTTTCAGGCAGTGAATAACTCGAAAAAAAAACCCAACAAAAAACAAAAAAAACAAAACAAAACAAAAACACATCTATCTGTACTTATCTCTATTTCTGAGATGAGGTATTGTAATTATTTATACTATTTATACTGTTCAGACTGTTGTCCTCATCCTTGTTGCCATATTTACGACGTTTTGGTCACCGTTCTACGCTTCGGCCTTCTTTAGGTCATTGGAATTTCGAACCAAGAAAAAGCCAAACCACCCAAATCAACCATCAAAATACTAGAGAGGAATGACATCATAATCATACTACCAGCTGATAAAGGCAATGTGACTGTCGTGATGGACAAAAAAATATACAAAATACTGAAAGATCTAATTAGAAATTGTAGCTATAGCAAAGTAAAGATAGTTTATTAATATAGGACAGTTTCCATCATATGTCCAAAACTCCGACCACTTTGTGGAATTAATTAAAGATGCGCCATACATACTACTAAATTTGAGACAGCAAGTATTCCAACATATCCATAAATTGTCTCACCCAGGAAAAACTGCAATTGTGAATTTAATTACTGAATGTTTTGTCTGGCCAAACATGTCAACCGACTTAAGAAATTAGACAAGGACTTGTTTATCATGCCAGAAGAACAAGATAAATAAGCATATCAAGGCACCTGCAGGCACATTCAGCATCTGCAAGCACATTCAGTACATCTGATGCAAGATTCTCGACATATATGTTGATATTGTAGGACCCTTACCTTGTTCTCAAGGATATACATATATCTTTACTATCATAAACAGGTTTACCTGCTGGCCTACTGTAATCGCAATCCAACAGCACTATAATAGCCAAAACTATCCTTACTGATTAGATTGCAATATTTGGAGTAGCTTTAGAACTTACAACAGGCAGAAGATTTCAGTTTCAGTCTACCTTATTTAGAAGTTTCAATCACCTACTCAGAACTCGACACATAAAACTACAGCCTATCACCCTTGTGAAAATGGTATGATAGTATGTTTCCACAGACAGTTAAAGACAGCTCTAGCGATGAAACAAAACAAAACACATTTGATTGGCTAGAGATTTACCACTGGTACGTTTATCAATCAGGAACAATGTAAAGAAGCATTCGGGTTGTACACCAGTTGAAATAGTTTTCTGCACATCGTTGACTTTACCTGTTTAATACTGTAATGATAACATGAACATTTTACCTACATCAACCTTCGTACAGGAAATGAAACACAGAATGTCATTATTAACCTTTACACCTACACGGAAAGCAAAAATTTATATCTACGAAATGACATTTACACCTGCACATATATATATTTATAAGAAATGAGGACGTAAAAACTTTTATTGTTCAAAATACTCAGGTCCATACCAAGTCATTAGCAGAAGGACAAAAATTTCACCATCATGAAAAATGAAAAACATGATTTATTAATTATTATGTCAATAACCAATGCTCGCAACAGTATCAAACAGAAAAAACGTAAGCAACTGCTTACATCATAAAACACAAAGATTAAAAGGTACAATACAAAGCCAATGAATGCATCTCAGAAAGGTTGTTTTATGATAATTTAAGTAGATATCGCCAAAGTATCGCGCGGACGTAGTAACAGACATACTACGTGGTATTTTAGGTTCAATTAGGAATAAATAATATAATTATGGAGCCGATTTCTTTGAATAAAAGGTACAAATATCACGAAGCCCGTCCTTAAGAAAGAGACTCACAAATGCCATCAAGGTCCACGGCACTTTAGCTGATAATATTCAAGACCCCATTTACATCCACACACGAAAGTACTCAACTCAGCACTCACTAAACTACTCACCAAAACACAAAGAGATCATCTCAGACTAAGGCGCCATTGTCCAGAGTAAGAACTAAATTCTACTTATCTTTTTTATCCACGTTGCCAATAGGTACGCATACACATACTGACGTTTACATATAAACACACATGTAACCACATTTCAATGTCTTCACATACTTACGCAATACAGTTTATATTTGCACCAATAACATTACTAACAACCAGAAAAGAAAAAAGAAAAATAAGGACATTACTTCTTACTCAATACATTCAACCGACTTCTTGTATTGTTGTTTTTAAATGTTATATTTTGATACTACGTTTTATTTTTCTACTGAATTTTATTTTTCTATGAAAGTTGTGGGATTTTTCTCTAAACGGTCGAATTACAAGCAGTCCTACAACAACATTCAATTTATTATATCGAATCCCGACATATTGACGTTTAAAAACAAAACAAAACAAAACAAAAAAAAAATCACCCGAGTAGGAGGATTCCTACAACCTATTAGTAGCGAGTTTGATCCGCAATGTGTACCCCATAAAAAAAAAGTTCGATATTAAATAATAATGCCAAAAAGTTTGGCATATCGAAAATTAAACCATTTATCTGTTCGTATCGTTTGTTTAATAAGGTAATTACTTTTTCCAGTTTTTCTAATTTCCCAAATTGGTTTGTTTTGTTTATTAAAGTCATTTGTTATTTCAGTAACTTAAGTTAATTTTGTTTATTGTTCCTCATTACTTCAAGCGGGTTGTCAATGTGTTTTTCATTTCTGAGAAAGGCTGAGGCTATGAATTCTTCCCATATTTCCATGATGTTACATTTCAGAACGAACCAGAATACTAGACTTGTGTCCTAATTCAGTGACGTACAGAGGTTTGGTGATGCCCTGGGCAAACTCCTTGATTATATGCTCATAAGACTCAGGTAGCGAGGCCTACTCAGGTTTCGCTTATCAAAACACGGATCCACATACACACCAGCTTGGGGATTGTAAAGCGCTTGTACAACGACAATTTCAAAAACTAAATTTTATTTCATTTTTTGATTGAATGCTCTCCCAATTTTTTGTTTGATTGAATGCTCTCCCAATTTTTTTTTGATTGAATGCTCTCCCAATTTTTTGTACAAGCGCTTGTACAACGACAATTTCAAAAACTAAATTTTATTTCATTTTTTGATTGAATGCTCTCTCCAATGCTCTGGGGTTGTCGCACTCTATGTCTCTTCTTTTGTACTCTACTTCCCTAATTAATTATACACGAGTCTTCGTACCTTAATACTGCTTTTGTAGCAGTGAGGAATTACGAAAAATTGTGCTAGTCCAATGGGGTCAAAAATAACAAAACGTCTGAGTAAGCCATGGTAATGAAAATGTTGAGATAGGCCGTTTCTATTCAGGAAACATTCAACATTCTTTGATCGAATAATTAGCGTTACTGTCGGCTGAAATCTATAAAATTTTTCTCTTTAAACATTTTTTTAATTTAGAAAACAGTTTTCTCGAGTCTACTCTTATCGATCCTTCTAGTTTTGATGATAATTTCCGCTTTTTGTTTAAGTTAGTCTTTAATAAATCATATTTTCTCTTCTGGTTACATGTGCTATCCATTTTAGTTGTTGCAGTTGGATGTCCCAAAGTTATTCGGTAAAGTTCTTTGGGATTCTGTAGCGTCATTCTCTAAAATCTGATAAAGGTTTTTAATCATTCATTCGAGAAAGCAATTGTTTATTACTGATAGCTTAGACATGTCTAAACGAGTTGGACGTCACGCATGGCATCCATATGAAAATTTCGAGCTAACAAGAAAATTTAAGAATACAATTCATGTTCTTAGGTTGGTGTTTAGCTTTTTCAACATCTTGTGGTATCTGACAAAACAACCTTTTATCTCTTTTATGGTGTATCTTATTGTATGACAATAACGTCCCCAGTTTTCGATTGCAATTTTGACTGAAAATTTAAGAAGTTAAATAGCTTCTCCTATTTGCAGACATTAATTTATGTAAAACCTGTAACTTTAAATGATAAATAAATAAATGGAAGTTTTAAGCAAAAGTTTAAAAACCAGGAGCTTTTTTAATCTAATTCTACTTATACAAGACATCTATCTATCTATCTATCTATCTATCTATCTATCTATCTATCTATCTATCTATCTATCTATCTATCTATCATGTCTGTCTTTGTCTCTTTAGCATAGTTTCAACGTCGCGAGCCTATCGCTATTTCAGTGACGCATGTTCGGATGAACTCCACTCTGTAGTTCCATTAGTTCAAACCTTTATAGCTAGAACTTACCATGCTAAGTCCACGGTGTTAAATCATTTACATATCCAACGTATTCCAATCGTAAACAAAATTTTCTCATCTGCTAATTTGTAGGACAGACTCCTGTGTCGATGCTTCCTTGAATACCATAATCTCACTATATTCTTGTCAAGAGTCAGTTGTTAGTTATCTTCCTTATCCTCATAATATTCCCCTTTTACCTCCTTTTGCACCCATACAACGCACTTCATTCAGTAATCATCTATTAGTATATCAGGGATATATTAATGCCTATAGCGGACTTTGGAGAATAGAGTAGATCATATTATTTTCTCTCTATTTCCAAGTACCTCATTAGCTGAAATGCTAGTATAAAGGTAGTTTTGCGTGGTGTGGATCTGTGTAGTTTGAAAATCAGTATTAATAAAATTTTGTTTTTTTACTAAAGACTGATCTCTGAGAAATACCCATTCATGTCTGTCATAATGTTGATCCAAGGTGATCTTAAGTTAAATAATAATTAACCTGCTAAAAATATTTTATTAGTACAAGTTAGTTGCATATTTTCAGCTGATGCTAAGGCCAAATTAATAATAATAATAATAATAATAATAAAAGATTTGCTGATTTTATGACAAATTGACGTGCGCGCCATATTTGAAAAACTAGCCACTGCAACACAGTTTTCTCAGCTCCACCATTTGACCTTATGGCATAGGATAAATTTTATCTTTCTTTCTCACGCTCCCTTTCTATCTCTTTTTCCCCCTTCTTTCTACCTATTATTTGCATATTACTTTTCTTATGTATATAAGCATGCTCTATTTTAAATACTTTTAAAAGACCTTTTGAATATATATAAAATTAACATTTTTTGATTATTTACGCAATAAAATTAATATATATATATATATATATATATATATATATATATATATTTTTCAATCTACGTCCCTGCTTGAACCCATCAGCCAAAACACAATAAGCTTCTAGTAATGACAAATACGAAAAGGAAATAAATTTGACTATTTTGACTTTCATAATATTGATACATTGTCTAATATTAATATTTGCACGTAGGCCATTGTGTTCTCGAGAGTCATTGATAAATGGGTTCTCTGAACTGATGTGAATCAGAGATTCGGCGCATGCGCATACATAGGTGGGCGAATTACTAGCTTAGTTCTTTTGGGGCGCTTACAGTAAATGTGCACGCATGTGTGACGAAGAATTATCACCTAAAGAAAGATTCCCTCTCCACCTCCAATAAGACTGGTTTAAAGAGAAATGAAGAAGAAAAGAAAGAAAAGAGGAATAAAGAAAAAAGAAAATAAAGAAAAAAGAAGAAAAGAAAAAAACGTGGAGAAAGGAGAAAAATGAAAGGGAAGGGAAGGAGAGGAATTTTAGGTTTCTGAACTTTAGATGACAAAAGTGAACAAAAGAATTTTTTTTACTCGCATTCATCAGATTGAAATAAAACAAATGTCAAAAGTAAAAAAAATACAGTTTAAGTGCCATTTTGAAGTTGTTACTCTGTTTGCTAAACCCATATCCTTCTGGTATCAGTTTTAGCTCACGCTTTTTGTGTTTTTTCCCTCATATATCTGTACTATAAACTACTTTTGAAAAGTGAAAATTTCACCGACATATATTGCATAATCTCCAAATTTTCACCCGAAATCAAGAAATTACAAACTTTAATCAAACGGTGAGGACATATAGAAAAAATGTGTTAGTTTAAAATTACACCGGAACCATATGGGTCGTTAAAATTATACATCTGAACATAGAGTGGTGATTATCAGACTTGTTTCGCATATAAATTTGTCATTCAGTGAGCTCGAACCTTGTTTGGTGCTCTAGTTGTTAGTTGACTTTATCTAAACTTATTTATAAATGAAACTGTGTGTGTGTGTGTGTGTGTCCATTACCTATAGACTCCAAACGGCTGAACCGGTTTTCTTGAAAATTGACACAGTTGTACTATAAGCGTCTACGAGTGTTCTTAGTTAGGTTTTGTGTCGAGGTACCCCCGATAAATATCAAAAATCGATACTCAAAAAAATCGGGTTATAGAAGGAGTGGTCCGATTTTAATCAAATTTGATACACTCATAGACAAAGACATAAGAAACAATATTCAGAAGTTTCAAGGTTCCAGTTCTTACAATAGTGCAGAAAATCGATTATATATATATATATATATATATATATATATATATATATATATATATAAAAGGCAAGATGTTTGTGTGTGTGTCTTTTTATCTGCCTGTATGTTTGTATTTTTTTCAGCCCTTTTATTTTAGTTTTTGCTCCGGGTTTGGCTCTAAATAGGTATAATTGTAGTTCTTAGTCTCAGCCATGATATCATTTACTCAGAGGACTTATTTAGCCTTCAAAATTCAGTTTACGACGAAAAAAACTTATTTGATATCGATACCAGGAAATCAAAATTTGACTTACATCCATTCATTTTTCTTTCAGTCTATGGCTTCGCTTTAACTGGAAAGAACTATTGCTTTTTAGTCTTTCGTGCCAACGTCCATAGAGTCTGAGCTCCAGGACCATGGATTAGTTTTAAAGCTGTCATTACACCCGAGCAACGCCGGGCTATACTGCTAGTCACTTTTAAATGCCACTTCTAGCACGATCACCAAAGTTAAGCAACGTCGTGTTTGGTCATTACCTTTATGGGTGATCGTTTTGGAATACCAGGTGCTGCAAGTTTGAATGTGCGGGCTGTGTAATGAACAACAAATGTAATGTTGTATCATACTGAAACTAAGATTATAAAAATAAAATAAATAACTCCTCAGAGATAACTTCATGAGCTCGCATTACTACTACTGTGTAAAGTTGTTCGATTCTCACATATGGCTCTCTGCCTGACTAAGTGAGTAAATAACTATATAGCCTCTACACCCACGGACACACACATACGAGGGCACATCATATAGAGAATTGTTGTGGCAAGTTCGTTGACAATGAATGAAGCGAAATTGAAAAGTAATATTTGTGTAAAAGCAAACATTTTTTTCATTATTAGGCTTCAGACTATATATACATCGTCTAAAGTCGGAATTTTCGGACACATCGGTGTCTTTTTATCAACAAGACAAGGAATGAACAAAGCAGTGGGACTTACTCTTCCGAGGAATGTTATTGTTATTGGTTAGCGAGCTCCCTGTGGAAATCATATTCTCTGAATAAGCCCAAATGCACGTTTAATCTCTCAATGTATAATTTTATTTTGAAATTATATTTCAACTACACGATCTATGTCTTTCTTGTCGGCCGTTGAGCGAAAACGCTAATTTCGTTCTCTCTCTCTCTCTCTCTCTCTCTCTCTCTCTCTCTCTCTCTCTTTATATATATATATATATCGTGTGGTTTAGCTAGGGTTGATCACTCGGTTTCTATTTGCTTTTAAAGCACATTTGCTCATTCAATTATTTTTCGAAAGGCATATCAACTCGGTTTCATATCCAAAACGTAAAAAAAGCAGTTACCAAATAATTAATGGATTTTATTTTTTAGTCCGATATATTTTTATTACTTCAAGCGTTATTTTTAGTAGATACTCGTATTTGAGTAGACGCACTGCTTTACTTTTAAAAAGTATTTATTTCATATGCCGGCCTGCACACCTGAGAAAACTTCTGAAAGAAAATGTGTCCACTGGCAGAGTACGAACATGCGTCTCTCTTTGCAGGGGAAACCACCGTCCAGTCCGGTGTACTTTGACCTGTCGTCTACGAAAACCGTCATAATTATGCAATGTCCTGTTTGCTTTTAGTTTTAATAGATATATATATTCCACAGTTTTTACATCTCGTTGCTAGCAGCAATTTTACTGCATGTTTTCAACAGAGCTTTTGAACATTTTTTAATACGATGTCTCTTCAAGACGGAAGAGATCAAGACACTCCACAGATACTTTTTTTATTATCTGTGAATGGCTAGACCTTCTTGGGAAAGATAGACTTACGGCCATATCACGTTGAAACACCGGTTCCCGGATGATCACTGAAGTTAAGCAACGCCGAGCTTAGTAAGTACCTAGATGGATAACCGTGTGGTGAATACGAAATTAAAAGTAACTCTCTTCTCTTCACTGTTTGCAAATTCGCAATCCAGTATGAATTCTAATTTTGACCAATAGGAAAAAGGATTGACTCCGTACTGAAGGAAAAAGACGAAGCCAAATTCGCGATTAGGTGCGAATTATTTTCTAATCAATGAAAAGGGAGTGAGTTACAAAACTGAGAGAAATTAACAAGTCAGTGTAAAAATATTCTTTGAAATAAAGAAAGTTGAATCAAGCAGATGGTAGCGGAGATCAGAAAGGACACCGCTACAACGTGACAAAAGAAATTTCAAGCCGCTGTTACAGGAAATAAAATCCCAACACACATTCGTTCTTACTCTCCTTCTTGTATGCTATTTTCCTTTATCTCTTCTTCGTCTTCGCCTATTCATCGTCAACAAAAGGAAGAAGAAGAAAACAGCAACAATAAGACACTTCAAATCCTAAAAATTAACGTCGATCTGTATAATTTTCTTCTACTCCTTGTTTTTCCTTTTCACTTACTCGCCGGCCGCTACAAGAAAGAAAGGTACAGAAACCTACGACTACAATGAACTCTAGATTCATTCAACTCTTTACTATTATTTCTCTTAGAAATTTCCAGTTCATAATTTCACTTTCTACAAATTGATGTTATTCTGTTCTGTAAATAAATTTACAATTAAACATACAAACGAAACCCTTTTATTCTTTCCAACCTTATGATAATAATCTTAACTGTGGGGACCTCGGTTATATTTGGCAAAAGAACAATTTAATAAACATGATCGGGCTCCCTATAACCGGATGGGAATACCAGGTGCTGTAAACTTGGATATACGAGTGATGAAATGTCTCCGAATTGTTAATCGGCAAGCTGAGTTCCAATTTCAGTTGGGTTCGTTATATATTCACTTAAAATACTCTTGGGAAAGGTATAAATCCACCTTTTCTCCTCACCCACCAGCTATAGGTTAGTTGGTGAGAAATTTCTTACTATCGAATAATATTTTCTGTCTTTAAATAACCTACAAATTCTTGCTTAGCCATAACAAACGAACCAATCAATTTGGAAAGATAGTGAAATGATTTTTGCTGCTTTCTTCAGAGTTTTCCTATTCTTAGGCTGGTTTCCATTCAAAGCTAGAGAAACCAGTCTACTCTGTTATTTAACCCATACCTTTTCCCTCATTGGTACGAATGTAGACTGACTTGGCTGTAATTTGAACTCACTTCACCGATTTTACTTTCCACGCCATTAACCGCTACACTACCCATATATCCTTACTTTTTTGGGGGGCCGGGATCAAAGCGTAGTATTTGTCTGTTCTCTTCATTTTAGATTGGAGAAGGCGCCTGGATCTTGGGATTCCAACCCTGTGGTAGCAGCTTCGTAACTGCAGGAGAAGCGGGTTCGATTTATTAGTAACACTAGTCTGACAGGAATCATGGGGACTGGTCAATTTTTGTTCACGGCCCATATGTACCTGTATGGGTCTCCTCGCATAAAAAACAACAAAAAAAAAAAAAAAAATTGTGCTACATCTTGCTAGGTCAGGTAAACAGAATCCTTTCCTTTTCAATTAAAAAATGAAGATAAAAATAAATAAAAGCAAGGAGACACCGCAGCAGTAACACTATTAACTAAAATGAATTTTTACTTATATATTAATTTATTTTTATTGGTAATTATTTCGATTTGAGAATTAACAGAGGAAATAACAGAAAAAATGAAATGAATTTCAATTATTGCCCAACTGTACGATATATGGGTAATTTCAAATTCAATTTTTAACTGCTTGTCAGTGAATGGAGATAACCTTGTTCACCTATCCATAAAAATACGCCTATCCTATGTGTAAGAACGCACGACGTGGTGTAAAACTTGTTTTCATATTAAACTGAGTAGAAGAAAATTTGAAAAAAATGTCTACCTTTCTGCTTTAAATAAAGTTAACCTTTGGATTCACAGCCTGTATTTACATAAATATATTTTATGGCTATTCAAACCCTTTGTGGATTATGTAAAGCTGAAATATTTTGAATTGTAAGACTAAATCCTTTTTTACGACAATTTAAAAAAAAAATAACAATGATTTTCCAGATATATAAGCCCTACTATTTAATCCAGAGCTTGGGGAAGAAGAGATAGATTACCAACAACATATATTATAGTATATTTGAAGACCTGGCATACATTGTTAAAATATTTTTTAAATAAAAAGCAATTTACTATGACCAATTACATTTCTTGTCAGAAAATATAAATTTTCACTCTTCATTTGATTTTGTAAGATTATTTGTTAAAGAAATGAAGCTAAGTGATAATAATTTAATCATAAAATAGTGTCATTCGCTTGAAGTAATTAGTTTAAATTTAGGCATTAAATAACCCATTTGTCTCTAAACAAAATCAACCAACAGTAGCTATTTATAGTAAAATTACCAACAATACATATTTAAGGCAAAATGACCAGCAGTAATTTTATCTGTAGTTGAAGGCATACAATTGCGTGTAAAATATTTAATTAAAGCCATAAAATTGTGTTCAAAATATTTAGATTTTGGCATTAAATAACCCATACAGGTTGATATGCCGCAAAACAAAGGCAACTAAACCGAACGCTTGTAAAATCAAATTCAGCTGTCAGGTCAGGTGATTCACATCAAACCACCCTTGTGTCTTGGCTTCTATTGAATATCTAGTGTGATACTGAATGCAAATTCTATTCTGGCAATATACTACAGTGTCTTTAACCGGGAAATTGCATTTGTATATAAACTGTTATCCGTCTCCTCTCACCGTACGAACGCTGCCCTGATTTTATTTTTCTCTGAAAAAAATCACATTGTAGTAAAAAGAATTACTAAACGAATTTATTAATGATAAACGCCAAAATCAACCTACTGAACGTAAACGCTAATATTTCTTCGACTGGGACGGAAATTCAGACAACTAGGCTAATTTGAGACTACTCAATATATGATTATGATGATGTAACAGTTGATAAATAATGAATTGAAGTATTGACTGTTGATTTGGTTAAATTGATAATGATGCATTTGTTGCTGATGAACAAGCTAACTGGATCAAGATATTGATAAAAATACGGTACCACATGACTAGTGGATCATCTGGCTGTGTCGCCTTAGTTTTGAGTTTGGGGTCCCAGAAATGGTCATGAAGAAGACGCAAGCTTATTTGGTTGAACGATACATGTAATGACGTTTAGTCACCTACACAACGATCGTGCCTTATTCAAATATTGGGATTGAACATGACGTCTAAATTTTGAGGAAAAAAAAAAAATTAAAATGAGCCAAGGCATTGAAAAACTCATAAAAAATTAATATTCAATATTGTGCTCTTTCGATTTCTTTAGATTTTCAAATTTATTAGTCATACTTGCAAAAACCTTCTGACATCTTATTATGCCTGCTTGACAGATTCCCAGTGTTGATTTGTATTTACAAACTCCCTCCGAAGCATTTTGTTTGGCATGCTGGAAACAAACAAACGTAACCCCGCACCCAGCTTTTCAAGTACTGATTAAGGAATATACCACGTTGCATCTCCAACACGTCGGTGGTAATCGAAAACTAGGAAAAAACCAGCTGCACGCCCACAAGATAAAAACAAACGCCACTTCAAGAAATATGGACGCGGAACATGTTTGTAACATATTTAGGTGTTTCGTTTGCTCTGTCTGGGTGGAAAGGTAGGTGACACTTGTAGAAATTTCTGCCTTGTCAGTCTAAGAGCTCAGCTTTTCTCTCCTACCAATCTTCTGCACAGTTTGTGGCTAATAGTACGATCGCGTGCCATCGGAACTACCCGAGGGACAGTCTCTTATCCGACAAGAGTGGACTCAAAATGACTTCCTTGATCCTAAGCGTAAACTGGAAATCAACTATTTCCGATTGTGTTATCCCTTGGACCCAAATGCTTTTTTTTTGTTCCTTTGGTATAATTTTAGTGAAGCTGGTACCGCTTTGAAGACCTAACTTCACTGGCAGTAAAACTGAAAACTAAAAATAAAGATAAAAATCACACCTATCATAGTGTCACAAAGCGACATGCGCCAACTTTTATCACCCCCAAAGCAGGTCTTCATCCTAAGAAAGTCATGCTCTGCATCTGGTGGAATTGAAAAGGAATCATGTACTATGAGCTTCTGTCAAGTAACTAGTCAACTGATTCTGAAAATTACTGCTCGTAATTGGGCGAATTAAAAGCAGCAACTCAAGAAAAACGCAAAGAATTGGATAACAGTAAAGGTGTTTTTCATCAGAATAATTCCAGACTGCACGTTTCTTTGGTGACCCGGCAAAAATTGTTGCAGCTTGTTGCCCAACACATCTCAGCCAAGCCGCAACTTAGCCAATTTGCCATATTCACTAGACATTTCGCCTTCGGATTTTTATTTATTAGTATCCTTGTAAAATAAACTCAATGGTAAAAATTTTAATTCTTTGGATGATATAAAAACTCCTTAATTAATTTTTTTGCTGATAAACCACCGAAATTCTAGAAAGACGGAACCTTTAATTTGAATGAAAAATGAAGACAGGTTGTGCAACAAAATGATTCATATTTAACTGGATAAATATTTAATTACATAATTTTGTTTTGTGTTTTTAACTTCTCTTAAAAATCTGCATGAACTTTCTGGGCAACTCAATATTTATATATACATATTTTCAGTTTATATTTACTTGATTTAGCCGTGAGTCGGGGTTGTTATTAAATATTAGGCTCGAGCCCCAATGGGCCATCACACAAACATTACCTCTCCTTCGGAAGGATTTAGGGTAATTACCCGGACCTGAGACACTCGAAGTAGAAGATATGTCGAAAGGACTTGAACAATTTTTCGACTGTTGCCTGAAAACTCAGTTTAAACTTCGATATTGTGTCACTTTCTATGCAAGTTAGCGCATGGATAAATTTTCTTACCTGGTCCAGCCGGTTGGTTGAAGAGTAATACAATGTGCTCGAACAGCAAGGGACCGTCTCCCAGGCAATACTTATCCTTCGAGAGGGCGGCAAGGAAGCGACACAAATAAAGGAAGTGCTGGAGAAGGCTTGACCAATTTTTGCCCTGAGTTCATCCCCATTTAGACTCGAACCTTTTCTTCATAGAATTTCAGTAGTGTTAAAATAAGTATAATGTCATCAATCTCAATGAGGTTGTCTCCTCAGGAAGTCTTATAGGAGAGAGCTAGGGTTAATCTCGTGCCTGAGACTTCCTAGGTTATCTGCACGTCCCTGGTACCATGCACGAGTGAGCATCCCATTTTAGACACGATATGTAGATAATCAAACACAAGTGCTGTCTGAACTATTCATACCGGAGGGAATTTTTTCACTTATAAAATAAACTAGCTGGTTTAAATAAGAGCGAGAGTGTGTTTTCTGACACGGTTTATTTCCTGAACAAAATAACCGTACCGCGGAGAAAACTATTTGAAAAATAAATGTGTCATACCAAATAAGCACATTGTCTCACTAGATCAATTAGGACTGGGTAGTACATCCTTGTTAATTAATTAATTGAAACAAAACGAATAACGTCTTCCTAGGATCTTTCATACTTTCCCTGATCATGTATACGTCGTCTCTTGGCGTTTTTCTCTTCCGGTCGTATTTTGCTTTATGTTTTGGACTGAAGGATCCAGTTTGTTTCTTTATCTTGATGACACAACTGACAATTTAAAGCTGACACTAACAATATCCGCGATCTCTCTGTAAGGATTGCCAGTGTGTTCATGCAGCGTCATAATTTTGGTTTGCTTCCTTGGAGTAATAGTGTCTGGGAGTGATAAAAACCTGATGCAATCACAGATAATGCAGTATTTTTCAAGGCCAAACAAATTTCATCATACACCCGAAAATAGATTCATATTACTACACATCACTGTTAAATGGCCTAATCTGAGAAACAAATAGAAATCGATTACACCCTGTGACTCCAGTGGGTCTATAAATGAATGTTTGGTGAAAGAAAGTTAACTAAAGCAGTTGTTTCAATTAAGTTGCAAAACGGTGTAAGTTCAATACTCACAAAGTGCTATATACTTTTGGCCTTGTGCCACATCTAAGCTACGCTTAGTAAATTACCATGCCAAATAAGAATCTAGCTGATGTTTGCATGTGAGGTTTGAAGGAAATAATTTTATTTTTCCGGCACTTGTAATTTGATAAACAAGTATGCATATATTTTCAGTTCATTTGGTCACCTGTATAGCCAGATATTGTGTGAGATTCGAAATAACATGAATATACACTTTCATTTACAGGCTGGAAATGGTTTCATTGTGAATAAAAAAAAAAAAATAGTTTGCTCAATGGGCAAAAAATTTTTTTAAAATGTTGCAACTTGGTCTTGAATGCCGACCGGTAATTTTAGTCGGAAACGCGCAATCTATTTCAGTTACGAGGAAGACCGATAATGACCTTATCATGTTACGAACATATCACACCTCTTGTCTTCTCGCATCTCATTTCACGTAACAACCCCATTGATCGCTGGGTTTCTATTACTCTACCATTTCAACACTGCTAAATACACCCACTTTCACAAAAATACAGAAAGGGTAAATACACGGGAAATTTGAGAGACGGAAGCGATTCAATGAAGCGAAGTTATTTGTCAAGGACATTTCTATTCAGTTCCTTTGTATGAATTGGCATACTGAAAGAAGTTCCGTTGCTCTCCACACTTAGCGTAATATTATCTTTTTTTTTAGATGAAGTATTGTCAGTTATTGTTAATGAATTTACCTGTACTGCCAGAAATGTTGGAAACATTTAAGTAATTTTGCATTTGCTATGATTATATTTCCTTCATGAGTAATCTAAAATTTCACACCTGAAGTTTCTCTTCATATTTCTCAGTTGCATTTTTGTCTTCGACTCAATTGTATCTGTGTCTTCGGATAGAGCGCAACTGAAAAAATCTCAAGAAATAAAAATGAAAATCAATTCTTTAGACTGAATATTCTTTAGACTGAAATAACTTTGTCCAAAATAAAAGGTACAAATTCATGAGAAATATCTTTAAAGACAAGAGTATTACAGAAGCGTTCTTTCGAAGAAATAACTTCAATTTATTTTAGTTATTTGTTAATATAATTTTTCTTAATTGTGTGTTTTTTTTTAAATATGAGAAGCGTTAAAGCGTTAATTCTTGGGAAAACATTTTAAATTGAAGAATTGTGATGATTTTGGTAAAAAGGCCACAAAGTTCTAAACAAAAAGTTAATTGTGGTGAAGGCAATGTAGAATATTTTTAAAGATTCTCTTTTCGGTTTCGCTTGACGTAGTGAAGATAGATAGATAGATAGATAGATAGAGAGAGAGAGAGAGAGAGAGAGAGAGAGAGAGTGCGTGTGTGTGTGTGTGTATGTGTGTGTGTGTTTTTAATGGTGAAGAGTTGCTCATTGCATATTAAATGACAGACTTATGGCCACATCATGTTGAAATTCCGGTTTTCGAAAGATCACTGAAATTAAGCAACGTTGAGACTAGTCAGGCTTTATATGGGTGACCTCTTAAGAATACCAAATGTAAGCTTGAATGTGCGTTAGGTGTAATAGATAACGGCTTGGACGGCTTGGAGTTGGAAATCGGAGATCCGAGTTCCAATTCCAGTCGGGTTTTTTATATTCACTTACTCGCAAATAATCTTGGAAAAGGTGTGAATACACGTCTTCAACCTTCAAATAAGGATTAATTAGCAGGACCTGTATCAGTAAATCATTATGATCGTAAAAAATTATTACAATTTAAAAATATTTTTTGGTTTCAAAGAATCTGCAAAAATTTGAATAAACCATAAAAGATAATTAATCAATGAATCAAATGACAGAAATGTTGAGCGGGTAATTGATTGAGGTCAATGTATATCTTTGGTTCTTCTTCTTTATATGTCGTGTCCCATCAGGACGTAGACGATCATGGACTTCTACTTGCCCCTTTCCCTTATCGCTCTTAATACTTCTCCTCTTGGTATCTCTCCTAAACTTTGCTTCGCCATCCATTTGCTCAAGCCCATCAAATATGTCTCGTACTGCTTTCCTCTATCTCTCTTTTCCTCTATCTCACTTTTCCTCTATCCGTCATGTGAGTATTAGATTCTCCAAACCCCATTCCTCATTACGTGTCTCAGAAGCTTCAGCTGTCTCTTCCTGATGCTAAGTATAAATTTTCTTCTCGTTTGCATCCTCTCCAACACCTTGTCGTTGCTCATGTGCTCGGTCCATGATATCCTCGGCATCCTTCTGTAGAAATATATATCTGTTGCTTCAAGCCTCTCCTTCATCCTTGAAGAGAGCGTCCAGCATTCACTGGCATACAAGAGGACAGGTATCATATAGCAACCCAGCACTCTTTTCTTTGTTTCCAATGAGATTTTCTTGTCTCTCAGTACTTTGGTTAGCTTTTGAAATGCGTCATTGGTCATGCCAATGCGTCTTCGGGTTTCAGTGTCGCACCTTCCATCCTTTGTCAGAACATTTCCCAGGTATTTAAATTTCTTTACCTGTTTTATTTTAGTTTCCTCAACCTATAGGTAGCATTTTGGGTTCTTCTTTTCGCTGATGACCATGCGTTCAGTTTTCTTGAAGTGTCTTCTCGCTTTCTCTTGCTTCCTTCTGTAGGAGATTCTTCATTTTCCTTTCCGTATCTGTTATCAGCACTGTGTCATTCGCGTATTGTTGAAATTATAGCCGCCAATGATGAATTCTGGCAAGGATTTTATCTCTCTCAGAATTATTTCGCTGTACAGATTGAGAAGATCCGGTGAGAAAACACATCATTGTCTTACGCCTCTTTCGAGTGTTGTATATCTGCTGAACTGATTTCCTCTCCGTATGCAAGCGGTTTGCTGCCAATATGGTTCTTGATTATCCTAATGTCTTTCCCAAATATGTCAAGGTTGCCGAGCATCCCTAACAAGTCTTTGTGGCGTACTTTGTCAAACGTCTTTGCTTAGTCTATAAAGCGCAGGTACAGGTCCTTCTGCATTTGTATTGCTCTTTTTAAGAGCATTCTGAGCTTGTATATAGCGTCCATTGTTCCAGTGTCTTTAACGAAAAATCAACAGCTATGTTCTTTTTGTTATTGGTTTTTATTTGGCGTCTCGGCCTTAGTTACTTTCCTACCGCCGTAAAGTTGCCTCCCTGTGCCCTTTCTGCTAATATTTTCATGGGGGCTGATCGGTGAGCTCTTCGCTATGGTACTTCGGCTTTATGACTCTAAACGCAATACTAGACTGGCAACGAGATCTCAACAATTTACCCTTGAGTTGGCTCGATGTAACAATAAGTTCTATGCTAACGGAACTCTTCTGGTTCCATGATTTCCAGTTAACTTTATTCTCCAAAAATTTAAATTTAATGTCAATTGTTATCTACTGTCCACCTGATTGCTATTCTATTGTTCCCAGATTACTGTTTCTGTTTTCTAATACTTCCATACCCAGTAACACATTGTATCTTAGTGGCTTTACAGCCTTGCTTGGGATGAACTCGATTAAAATAAATGCCGGTTGTGTAATGAAAAATTTAATTCACAGGATTTAAGTAATCAATCTTGGTGTTCCTTTTGCGATTTGGTTGATAGAAAAAGCAAGCTTGTGCATGTGTTTATTTTCTGTCAGAAAGTCAGTGATAATGTATCTAGGCACACGGGAAGAAGGAATTATTTGGAATGTGTTCGGCAGGTGTTTAGACAGTCCAGTATAACTTCTGTGATTAATTGTCAAAGAACTGTTGTGGAAAACTTTTTTTATTTTTATTTATTGAAATCTAAAATCGGCTCACACAAATCTAACCTTTTTTCATTGTTTCATTGCTTGTCATTGGTTTTAAAATATTTTTCTTTAATTATGTGCGTCTGATTAATGTGTTTAGCCATTAAGATTGTGATGTTATGAATATACAATAGCGATTTGTTGCCAATTTATTTTGGTTTAAAATGAAGTGTTTTAATTGTAACAAAGCTGGCCAATTTTATTTTATTTCTGTAACCTTTTTCTTTCATATGAATTACGCTAAATATGAGCCATAACTACATTTAAATGACTTCCACATTTAAGCATATCTTGAAAGTTATTATTTAAGGATATGAAGAAAACATGATCTGACTTATTTATTTTTACACAGAATCTCTTCATAACCAAATTTATCAGGAAGCTATGAGTACCTCACTTTTTGTAAAAGTAAGAGAATGAGTCCAGCAGTGAGTTTGCAGGTAGTGAGTTCGATCCTTATCTTTACCAGACTGAAAAAATAATCATAAATTTAGTAAATATATAAGTGTCTGTCTTAGCTTGAAAATGTGCAGATAGTCTAACAGTTGTCGGCGCCGAAAATGGAATCGGTAAGACGAGTTCAAATTCCGGACGAGTCTGTTGGATTTACTTTCGCATATATTCCCTTCCATGAATCGTTATTTTCTCCCTCGACCTATCAGCTAAGTAGCAGAAAAGACTGAATTCTCTTGCCTTGGTTAGTCGTTGGTATAGAAAGAGGACATTCCTGAATTTAGAAAAAGTCTATTGCTACGGTCGTAGTATATATAGTGTACCTATGATGCTAATGGGTTACTAAATTCGTGAACCTTAGCACGACAGCTAGGAAATATTATTTCTAGGGCTATTAATTTAATAACCCATCGAAACATCGTAGCTGCAATTTCGTGTATTGGATGCATTGTAATATATGTATAACTTTTATTTACTTTTAATAGTTTTTTTTATTTATTTAAATGCATACCATATATACCCCTTAAATACCACATATGCATTGATACCTGAAAATATAGGGTGTCTTCAAAAATTTGCATTATGTAAAACGTGAATATCTGAGTAACTACATGTCCCAGGCAAACGAAATTAAATAGGCTTCCTATTGAACAATAAAAGATATATTTATCAAAATTTGAACAAGATATTCAAGGGTATGTAGATTTTATAACCGATTTCGCAAAACTTCACAAATATTAATATACACACCACCTATGACACGACACATGTCAAGGCGGTAGTCCAGCTCTTGCCAAACACGCTGTAGCATGTCTTACGTAACATTCGCCAACACCTCAGTAATTTTCTGCTTAAGTTTCTCTATGCTTGTAGGAAGAGGGGAGATGTAGACCTGTCTTTTTACGTAGCCCCATACAAAAAATCATAAGGTGTTAATTCAGGTGAACGTGGTGGCAATTTTAACAGCACATTGTCAATATCACTTGTATACTCAATCCATCTTCCGGTAGATTACATTGAGATAAATCTGTAGAGTCAACTTAGTTTTTACACATTTGTTTAAAATTTGATATCATTTGAGCGAGAATTGGCTATGCTATAAGATTACAAAATTATTGGGAGACACCCTGTTATATTAGCACTTGCCCATGGGATAATCGTAAATGAGAATGTTTGATATATAACTGCGTAGTAAGTTTGATGTACACTAGATCATTCAGATTTATAGCCTTGTGCCAGACTAAACAACGTTTAGTAAACAAAAATTCTATGAATAATTATAATTCTGAGTTATCTTGTCTGTTAGAAGCCGATTCTTACAAAGAATAATTGTCGAATACTTCAGGAAGAAAGGCGGAAATGACAATGAGAAACACTGCTTCCGGCCAAATTCAACTGCCATGACAAATATTGTTCGTATTTACCCTGACAAACCTTAGGCGTTAATGAAATATTTGTACAGTACACTTACTACCACTGGATAACGAGGAATTTATATTTTTTATTACCCTACGAGTGAGTGCACATATTCTAAAAATAACAAAATTCGTCGGCATCAAAGCCAGAGTTGGAAAGTTCCAAGTAAAAATTCATAGTTTATGAACCATAGTTACCAACCTAGCCGGTTGCTCTGTTGCTGAGGCTTAGTGTACTGACTATATCTCTGCAGAGGGGTAAAACCTTCGCAAGACGGGCCACCTTTCGGGTGGATACTTCTAGATTCGGGTGTAATTCAAACATATAGTTATCTTTTTTTTACACTCTCGTGCAAACTAGACATTTACTTATCCATTTTTATTTTATTTTATTTTATAAAACTTATATTCGATATTAACTCAAGAGGGTTTTATATGTAATTAAAAGCCTACCTGACCTAACAGAAGTGATGCTATTATTACAAGTTCTTTTTACTAGTCTAAAGATCGCCTATTTAAGGGTTACTGCAGTTGAAACTTTGTTGACTCTGCAAAAGCTTTATGATGAATTGATGCGTGGTTTGTTACAGGTGAAAAAAAAAAACGAAATCGATCTTTTTTTGTTTCTCTTTCTCTCTCTCTCTCTCTCTCTCTCTCTCTCTCGATTTACACATACACACACACGCGCACACATACGCACACACATATATATATGCATCTGCGTACACAATATAAACAATTATTGAATTGAAATATAAATTTTAATTAAATACAAGTTATCCTTGATTTTGTTGAAGACACTGCTCAATATTTTGAGGGCACAGCTTAATAGAATATAATGAATGCTACGTTTATTTTACACCTTTTGTCAAACGTGACAAGCATACACAGGACGAAAAGTTTCACAGGGAAATCGACCACACGATATAATCTATCTGTACTTGGACAGAACCGGATTATATCGCGTGTTCGATTTTACTGTGAAACTTTTAGTCGTATGTATGTTTGTCACGTTTGTAATAAGATATAAAATAAACGTAACATTATATATATATATATATATATATATATATATAGTCAACCGCAAACAGACCTGTTTCGCTGTATCACAGCTCATCAGTACGGTTAGAGTCCGATTGCTTTTAACCCAGGATTGAAACCCGACCGAATTGGCGTCAGTCGGCGATTCTATCTTTGGGCTACGGGCGTTCGGTAGAAGAAGGCAGACTTTTTAGCGTGTATATTGTCATTATACCCGCCTAATAGCCAGAGTGCTCTAATCCATTACTGAATGAGCGATGCGTACATGCCAGAGTAGCTACTGTTTTTTCAAAGTCTACCATTCTTCCAGAGTGCTCAATCAGGGTGTGAGAGCGTGTATATATATATATATATATACTACCGGCCACCCCAGTTTTTTTTTTTAAAGAAATGGTGTATTTCATACTATTTTTAGTATTTATTGCCAAGTGACCAAATTTTCACCAGAGTTTACAATGGATAATGTAATATTACAAAATTATTTTGTTTTCAGTGAAAAACACATTAATTTGGAAATTCTTGCTAAAACCAAATAATTGTCAAATTTCAATGAAACTTTCAGGTCCTACTCACAAATAAACAAAATTATTTTTTTAAATTATTATTTTTAGAATATCTTAGTAAAGACGCTTTTTTTTTTTTTTTTTACCTCTGTTACCCCCTCCACTCCACATAATTTCATAAAATTTCAAGAAATTAAATTGTTTCGAAAATTTATTTTATAATTTAAACGCTGGACTCCTTGGGGAATGTAAATTATCTTTTTTTTTTTTTTTTTTTTCAAATAGTTGTTTTTTTTCTGAAAATCTGTTCCGAATAGTACAATAAAAATTGCAATAAATTATGACATTATTCAATTAGATAAACCTTTAACTGCCTTTTAAACTACACACACACACACACACACACACACACACACATATATATACATATAAAGGATAATAAATTTTTACAATAATTATTTTTATTTTTCTTGTTTAATTATAATAATTTATAGTTTCAAAAATATTTTTAAAATTCTTCAAAACTTTGTAGGTTATAAAGTTATTAATTGAAGACTATATTTACTAATCGAAAAGCTTAATACAAATCTTTGTGCCAAAAGACAATTAAATAATTAAAAGTTTTTGTTTGTGTAGAAGGCTTTTTTTTAAGTATGGTATTTCGTGTGTGACATTAAAAGATCCCGTATTTCACAATTTCTTCCCCTTGCAGGAAAAGAAATTGAACAATTATATCAATTCTGGTCAATATTTAACTTATCATCGCATCTAGCTGCTATTAATCACTTAACATGTCAGAAAGATATGACCTCTGTGATTAAGAAACAATTTTATTCTAAATTTCACGCTATAAACAAGTAACACTTGTTTCAAATTAGATTAATTTAACTTTAAATTTGCTAATTTTTCCAAAATAGCGTGTCACAGATTTATATTTTATTTTTGCAAAATTTTTAAAAGCGAGAATCAACTTTTGTTTACAAACCTGTCAATCTGTCTAAACGAAAAAAAAAAAAAATGATAACTTTTGAAAGCTCTAAAAAAGTTGATATTCCAATCAATATAATTTCTATTTGAAGTACACCAAAATATTTTGCTTACTGGAAATAGTAAATTTAATCATTTAGCTTTCAATTAAAGCTAAAATGAAAGATGGTATATATTATAGATTTAAGAGCCTTATTGTGGAGTAATGATTAGTAGCTAGTATCGTAGACCATAAATATTGTAATAATTGATTTGTTTAACGGCATATAAACTCCTTATGTGTCATTTAATGACGAAACTTAATTCTCTAGAGAGCTTTGAAATAATAAAAATATGATAGGTTATTCTGCTTTCACAATCCAATACATAGTAGATGATACTCAGCTTATGTGTACATATACATACATACATGTTGGTGTGGACATAAGTATCAGTCTCGAGGATGTGTTTTATGATGTAGTTTTGTTGTAGTTATATTTTTGGATACAGTTTGATTTCAGGAATTTTCAGATATTATATGGTTTAATGTCTTAAACGAGTTCTTTCATGTTGATTGCTTCATTTTGTTTCGCGGCATATCAATCTGTGTGGGCTATTTAATGCCGAAATGTAAATAATTTGCACAACTTTATGTCTTTAAACATTTTGAACACAATCGTATGTTTTCTTTATACATTTTGAACGCAAGCGTATGCTTTCAACTAAAATGTATTTCTGATTATGTTGCATTTTTGTAATATAAGAATGTATTACAGTTATTTTTAAGTGTATTTTTTTATACATTCATAATTTTTTTTTTGGCGGGGGGTGGTTTCCAATGCTTAGAAAATCACCATTTCAAACGCACAAAAGGGTACTTCGGCGTGGAATAATGGTTAGCAAGCTTGTTGCACTAGATAAAATGCTACTGAATAGTGAGTTCGATCCTCACTGGACCACAACTAAGCCCGCCTAGGAAATCACTATAACCAGATTAAGTTTTGTTTTAAATCGACTATGTGTAACACTGACATTAACATATTCTTCTGAGCATACCGGCATGAACTCAGTATAAGTCAGCTCCAAAACGAGCATCTACTCAGGCAGTACTTCCCCATTGCACCGAAAGAGATTGAGTCAGGATTAATCCCTTGCATCTGAACCATCCCAAAGATAATCGCCGAGAGATCTGGGCAATTTCTAGATCTATCCCCGTGTATGCGTGGCAAGAGACACCTTTAAAATTGTTTTTGTCTGATTCTGATATCATGGGAAAATACCCACACACGGTAACAATAGTTGCTGGGGTCTTTTTTCCTATACCGGCTCCATTGTTTACACAAGCACAACTCCCTCAACACATAACACTGCGGCGGAGCAAATATTCTCAAAGTGGTCGTATATTCAATTATTCATACAACTTACAAACTTTCAATGAATTGTCAAAAATAGACTGGACTCGTGCAATAAATATTCATTAACAACTCAGCTTGTATATTTCACATCAATGTGCATAACATTTTTTAACCTAATATCTGAATTTTAATTTTTCTAATTGGTATTAAAGGTGTATAAATACAGTGACGGATTTGCCTATCAGGATACCAGAAACTTTCCAGATTAACTCTAAAGTCATCACTTTAGAAATAACTGAAAAAAAAAAAAGAAAAAAAAAGAAATAAAAATATTGCATAGATACAGGGAAAACATAAATAAGGCTATTTTTATGCTACATTTTCTTTCGGTAGATAACAGATATCCTCAGTTCCTTGTTTGATGAAGCTTTATTTATTTTTTCAATTTAAGGATATTTAAAAAAATTTGGGAGGCCTTTTTAGAAATTTTTCTGGTGGAAATTTTCGACCCAGTTCGCCACTGCAGCCTATTAATGTATAAGTAAAATAAATAAAAATATAAGCGTTATGCTTCAAATCCAATTTTTTTTTAAATCTATTTATTTTACTTGATATTATGCTCATATTTTCAATAGCGCAAAAACGCTCGCCTGTCAACAGAAATTCCAATAAGTGAAGGAAGCAGAAATAAACACATTTCCAATTAACTTAGAGCTAATTTTAAATCATTACTTCAAAAAGAAAGAAAATAATGGTACTTGCGATCTGTCAAACGTCAAAAAGTAAAATTTCTTTACATCACCTGCAATGTTACGGCAGACCCGTTGTTAATGGGGTGCTAGGGAGCAGCACCACCAGTAAAAATCATTTGTTTCCCCACAGTAAAAAAGTGTTCAAATTCTTACTAATAGCCCCCATGACTTAAACTTGGCCCTCCAACTTTAAACAATCTGGTGACTGTTCTGTGTCACGTCTAGCTTTTATTCAGCAAGAAACTTCCCATTGCTCAGATGATAATGTGCCATATTTGAAGGGCACACAAATGACCTACAGATTTATGGGGGCTCTTTATTTCAACAACATGTACTGGTAAGCATTGACATTTGTAGTTACAATAGAGCAAAAGAAAGAACAGAAAAAATAAAACTTGGCAAAAGCATGCAATGAAGACAGCAGGCAAAACCTTTTAAATAATTATACTGCTAAAACATATACATATAACTTATTCAATTTTGCACGTATGACCCGGAGATATTTTTCTTTTTTACATATTTTTTTTAGGAAAAAACATTTGTCATTAAATACATTATATAACGAAACAGGAAATTATATTTAAAGGGGGAAATGAAATAATAACTCCAGGCGCATTTCCACACCAATCGCATTCGAATTCTGTATCAGTAACCAAAGTTTTAGCTTTTCTTATTTCTACCCACTGACGTTATTGCTACTCTATCACTCGCCACCTATTTAGCTTAATGTTATGCGCTAAGATACTTCATATTTCTAGCATTCGACAAAAGTTTTGATGATTACAAATTGTAAATTTTTACCTAAAATTTGTTTTAGTAAATTTTGGGACACAATTCATATTGGGAACCGGAAAGAAAGGGATGATCAGTCGTCAGGAATCGATGCAAGCGCGACTGAAATAATCTTATTTAAAATACGATGACAAAATGTCTCTTTATAATTCCTTGTTTTTTGTTTTTGTTTGTTTGTTTTTTCTCTAAGTAGAAAACTTGTTTTTTTTTTGTTTCTCCTCATGAGTTTTTATTGCCGAAATTTAATTTTCTTGGAAGCTTTGAAATAATAAAAATATGATAAGTTATTCTGCTTTCACAATCCATTGCAGATGATACTCAGCTTTTGTGCATATATATGTACATGTTTCTACTGTCGATGCTTCTCCTATTTCGCTTACTTTCAATATCTTGTGAGTGTTAAATTCTCTCGGTCCTCTTTCCTCGTCAGATATTCCAGTAAGATCAACTGTCTCTGATTGATAACAGCAGTTTCATTGAAGTTCTTATTCTTCTTAAAACTTCCTCGTTTTTCACATATTCTGTTACATATTTTTAGCAGTTGTCCGTAGGACCTCTGTTGCTTGAAATTTTCTTTGGTTGTTGAAGAAATTGTCCAATGTTCACTGCCAAACAGGAAAGTATGTACATATTATAAAGCAGTCAAGCAATCGTTTCTTTGTTTATGTGGACATTTTTCCTATCTCTTAATAGTTTACTTAATTTTATTTCCCTATTCATATGCACTTACACATTTTTGCGCCAAACTTTTTATCGTCTGTTAAAAGATAGATTAAATTTTTCCATCAGTTTGATTTTGACCTCACTAATACATGCCTCACACCTTAAGCTGTTTCTTTTAGAGATAGCCATGAATGTTATCATGTTGCAGTAGTTAATCCTTTCTTCTTCCTTTTTTTTATCTTATCTAAAAGTTATTCTGTTTTCTTTCTGAGTTTGCACAAAGTCATCCGCATATATTTTGTTGTTAAGATTATATACGCCATTAATAAATTTTTGTAGATATTTTAGTTTTCTTAGGATCATCTCGTTGTTTGTGGCGAATAGGAGTTACAGATTTGAAATGGACGAGTTTACTATTGATCACAAGTTTGTAGCAGGAGTTGCTATTTTGGGTGATCCTTCACTTAAGTGGCGTAAAATAAATTGCTATTAACTGAACGGCGTAAAATTAATAAGATTAATACGTGTATTACAATCGAACATTATTTCAACGCATAATTTTGGACTACGCAGCAAATAAATGCTAAAAACACAAACTGTTCTTGAACCTCAAGACTCACAAAATGCTGCTGATGAATAATGAAGTCATGAGATAATATGTCGTGGTTGATTACCTCGATTCTAGCATAAACAGCACAGCCATTTGAAAGAATATGGCTGTCAGAGACTTTACTTGCCGATCTGGCACCTAAACTCTGAAGCACTTTCACGAATCCTGCTTGGTAACACCATTTGATCCCATTGGCCACGGTGAGATTTACGATGAAAAAACATATAAAAATATCAAATGACTTTATTTTACGCCGTTTAAGTGAAACAGAACGTTGACAGATTATTTTACACCGCTTACGTGAAGGATTACCCTACTTTGTAAGGGATGAGATGAGCAAAAAAACGAATTCAATATTTTCAAAAGAAATTAATTTCAACAGGTGGAAGATTTTTACATATGCATGTTTTGTTTATTAATGACGTAATTAAAGAAGAGAGAAAATGTGCTTGCCTGTACACAACTAAAAAAGAAAGAAAAACATTTATATATTTAGTCGTAGTGTGTGTGCGGGCGCAATATGCGGCGCTGTTTGGATTAAAATTTAGCTAGTCGTCTGTCGGGCAACTAAGTCTTCACCAGAGAGGAGGACTAGACATATATGATACCTACCGCATCCTGTTCCTAGGGACGAGGATTCATATCCGTTCCTTTTATGAACTATCACTAATCACAATGAATCTATGTTCTCTCGGGGAGCGTCTGCAGGGATTTAAACTCAACTCAGGCCTCAAGTGGAACTCGTACATACGGTCCATCGCTAATGATGCATGAAAAATGGTCGGGTCCCTGTACCGCACCAGTAAGTACCTGACTCTTCCTGCTATCCTCTATCTTTACAAGAGCCAGATCAGGTTCAAAATGGAGTATTGTTGCTATATAAGAGCAAGAGCTGCACGACCTTCACTTTCTATTGTTGATAGAGTTCAAAAGCGTCTACACGTCCTTGTGGTAACAAGTTATTTCCCACCCTACAAACCCTTTGTCACAGATGAAACGTCACAAGCCTCTCGCTGCTCTATTGCTATTTCTATGGAAAGTGTTCAGACAAACTACATTCCTTAGTTCCACCAGTCCTAACCTTCACGACTAAGAACCGCCATGCTATGCACATTGTAGTGAACCACACATTGTAGTTAACCACACTTATTCCGATCGTATTCCATTGGTGTGATGTAAGTTTCACTGGAGCAGCTTTTTCATATGAACCTTTGCTTTGTAGAATCGACTCCCAAGAGGATGCTTCTCTGATCACTACAATATTAACATGTTCAAGTCTAGGGTTATCCGTTATCTTCCCCACATATCCACATAAACTGTGCCTCTTACTTTGAGTGACTCTCGAGCCTTGTATAAGGTGAAAAATATTGTAAAAAAAAGTATAGAAGAGAACATCACCTAGCGGGCGTCCTTGCAGATAATGTAAGGTAACTCTCACAGGTTTACATACGTGATACAATTGATTTACTATATGCACAGGATGGGCCGAAATATTATTTTATTCGCGTAGTTATGTCCAATATGGATACTCATTTGAATTGTAGTTTTTTAAAACATTCATATCTTTGTAGTTTTAAAACTAATTTTAATCCATTTATTTTTCAGATGATAAGAAATGATGGCAGCTGCTGTACGGCGATTGAACAAAGAATTATAAAGTAACATTAGGACAAAGTAAATTTCTGTTTACCTCGCATAATAACGTTAAAAAAACAATCCCACTTGAAGCAGCTGGGAGGAAAAGGAATCGTTTTATTTTTTTTTAGCTTGTTTGGACAAAAGTCTAAATCGTTATGTTTGAAGAAATATATAAACAATTGACATATATATGAAAAGACCTACACAATATAACGTTCATTCTGATTCTTCTTCTTTATGTGCCATGTCTCATAAGGACGTAGGCGATCATGGCTCGCCACAACTTCCTGTCATTTGCAGCTCTTACTAAATGTTGTCTTTCTGTTATTTCTCTTCAACCCTGTTTCGCCGTTCATTTACTCAGGTTCAATATTCTTCTTCTATACGGTGTGTCCCTTCAGAACGTAGGCAATCATGTCTCTCCACATCTTCCTGTCCTTTGTAGCTCTTGATAAATTTTGTCTTTTTGTTATTTCTCCTAAACCTTTTTCCGACATTTATTTACTCATAGTCACTATGTTATGTGTTGTTTTCCTATGACCCTCTTGAATTCAATCTGTCCTGTGAGTATTAGTGTTTTCTAAGCCCTCTTTCCTCATTATGTGCTACAGAAATTTCAAGTGTCTTTTCTTAATGTTAAGTATAAGTTTCTTTTTTTTTTTCATTCAGATTAAATATTTCATTTAATTTGTGTGATTAATAGCTGACTTGTAAGTGATCAATATAAAAAAAAATTATTAGAAAGTGACACGTTTAATTTCGGAAAATCCATCACAGACTTGTTGAAAATTTATCTGTTAATCTTTGTCGCATTTTTTTTTTAGATGCGCAATTATCGTTATTGTATTCTTTGCTATTTGGATCAGTATGTTCATCTTGTTTGTTATACTAACAACGTTTTGGTTGTTGTATCCTCTGGCCTTCAAGTGTCTGTCTTTGTACTGTGTAATCCTTTGGAGCCTAAAATTTCATTCGATTATAGGGCTAAATTGATCTCATTTCGATTCCTATGCTTAAAAATACGTTGATCTGTTTAATGATTAAGATGGTTGCATGTTTGTCAATAACACCAAAAGTTGAAAAATAAACTTTCAAGTCTATGTAAGGCTCATATTTTGTTTGAAAGATAAAATATAGCAGTCAGCTTTAAAAGAAAGCTGACTCTTTCTGCTTGAACAATTGGTGTTGAATAATTATTTCTCTTTTGGTCAATATATTCGTCTATTTGTAATACTTGTATGCATCTATCTATCTATCTATCTATCTATCTATCTATCTATCTATCTATCTATCTATCTATCTATCTATCTATCTAAGGCTTCTTATCAATTCATCTATCTATGTACAAGATGGATTCTCACAAGAAAAAACTTCTGATCCGAAACAGAGATCGAAATCTTCATAGTAGCAGACGCAGCTATAGATCCGATATATTCGTTCCGCATGCAACTGAATCATAAGTAAGAAGATGGGGTCGTGCTCATCTTGAAATTTCCCGTCAGTTAATTCGTAAGAGCAATGAATCGATCACTATAAATCTTATGGAACTGCCCCGACCCTAAGGTTCATTTGTACAAAGACTTAAAATAACACTAAAGAGAACTTCGCAAGTCTTGTTCAACAAAGCACTATCTATCTATCTATCTATCTATCTATCTATCTATCTATCTATCTATCTATCTATCTATCTATCTATCTATCTATCTATTTCAGTCTGTCCATATTTATCTTATCAAGGTCACGATCATCACACACACTTACATGTATAAAAAGTTATATAAGTAAAATGATAGTATGAAAACATGGGTGAGGCAACGTAAGATAATGGTTAACGCACGTGTTTGGTGCTCGTCGTTTAGAAAAAATATTTTAGAATAGGTACCTCTACTCCATTTTCGATATCTAAGTTTTAAATTGAATTTTTAAAAATAAAAAACCTTTTTTTAGAAACTTTTATTTTAGCTTAATTGAAAGCTAAATGATTAGATTTACTATTTCCACTAAGCTGAATACTCTGGTGTATTTCAAACAGAAATTATATTCATTGGAATCTAAAATTTTGAGATTTTTTAAAAAATTTCAATTTTTCGGTCATTTTTTGAGCAATCGACATATCTGTAAGTAAAAGTTAATACTCGGTTTTAAAAATCTTACAAAAATAAAGTATACATCTCTCACTCGTTATTTCTAGAAAATTAGCAAATTTAAAGTTAAATTAATCTGATTTTAAACAAATATTACTTGTTTATGGCATAAACTTTAAAATAAAAGTATTTCTTAATCACAAAGGTTTTACTCATTGACCTTTCAAGTAGGCGATGACAGCACCTATGATCAATCAATCTGGAAGTATGGTGACCAAAAACAGACATAACCCAATTTAACATTTCATAACAGGAACAATCCTTGAAACATGAGACCTTTTAATGATAAGTCTCTTATAAGTTTTCATAGTAAAAGAAAATGTTCAGTTTAACATACATAAAAAAAATTTAGAAATTATTTTAAAAATCTTAATTCTAAATGATTTGTATTAAGCTTTTGAATTTTAGATTTGTAAATAAAGTATTTTTCTAATGAATAAACGAAGTAACTGGAAGAAATTTAAAAGATGTTTTAAACTTTAATTAGCAAAGAAAAAAATGAAAACAATTCTTATAAAAATTCATTTCTCATCGGTTTATTTTTCTTCTTCAGAATATGATATCCTAAAATTATATTATTTATGAAATCAATTAAAAGTTTATCTACATTAAAAATAACGTAGTTTTAATGCATTTTTGACTTTACTATTCGGAGCAGATTTTCGGAAAAATAGTTTCGTAATTAAAAAAAATTACATGATTTACTTTTCCCAACGAGTCCTGCATTTAACTAATAAACAAATTGGTTTGGATAATGTATTTCTAAAGTTTTATGCAGTTAATTGGAGTGTGTGTTTGTGTGTGTGTAGGAGGGTAATAGATGTAAAAAATATTTTTACCAAAATTTTCTAAAAATAATAAATGTATAAAATTTCATTCATTTGTGAATAAGTCCTGAAAGTTTAATTAAAATCAGACAATTAGTTGATTTTGCTAGAATTTTCAAATTCATGTATCTTTCAACGCCAAATAACGGTTTGCGTAATATTACGTTTTAATAGTCACATTACGGAAACATGGCGTGAATCGCTGACGGAAAACAAAAAATGAAATTTTAACTGAAATTTAGAACGTGTTTGAAAGGATTAAAAATTTAAAAAACAATAATGACAACAAAATTTTATCTTTCATCTTAATAATAGCATAAACATTTTGATGATAAAACTCTGTTTTTATTAAATTTGAGCCTTTTTAACATCATGCTATGCTGTTTTACGGCAATTGCGTGAAGGTACCTATTTTAGAATATCGATTTAATTTATTAGAAAGAAAATGTCATTACGATTTACTTTATTAACAATAATCAAGAACAAAAGATTTCTTTTTTTTTTGCATTTTCTGATTTACTTTATTAAAAAATAATTAAAAACAGGTGTTTTATTGAATTACTTTTTATATGTCAATTTACTTTATTAAAAACAAATTTCTTTACTTTATTAAAAATAATTAAAAACAACAACTATTTCATATTTTACATAATGCCTTTTCAAATGCTTTATTCAAAGAAAAATACTCATTAATTAAGGTTTTAATCCCTAATAAATTACTTTCATTCGGTTTTAAAAAAGTTTTTTTTTTTTTTTTTTTTTTTTTTTTTTTTGCTGCTGAGTTGTCCCAGTGATGAGTTGTCCTGGCGCTCATTCGGTTTTGAGTTGTTCTGTACCTGTAACTACACAATAAATATCTCTCCACTCGCTCCCACATGTTTGCTGTAGTTTGTTTATAAAATAATATCAATGCATTCTTTGAAGATCTTGTTTTAAATACCAGATATTACGACTGAAATTCTTCCACAAGTAGACACGCACTTTAATTTTTTTTTTACTCTTGATAGTGGTCTGTACTGGCTGTAATGTAATCATAGGCTTGTCTTCACTATATAACGATCCGCGAGGCGGAAAAAATAGCTTGTTTCGTTTTCAGCACTGCACCAGTCTTCAGTACCGGCCAAGCGTTCAGCGTCTTGTCGGGGAAATGCTGATCTCATAACTATTCATTATTCAACTGGCTGCCCGCATAGGCTGAAGGCGTCCAATTTTACAAACTAGATTTGTCCTTTCGAAGTCTACATTTTTTAAGTACTGTGGAGTGAAGAAGAAAATGGTTTCGTATGATGTCATTACGCAAACAAATATTACAATTATGGATTGCAATGCAAAAATCCAAAAGCTTGTTTTTCATTATCTTCTAAAATACGTGGACAAATCCGACATAAGGTCGGAGTTAATGGGAGCTCCATCATTTGCGTATGTGTTGAGACAAAAACCTCTCTTCTCTCCATGGCCTATATCGCAAGTGCGGTTAATCCGTTCCGATACACACAGATGAGTGTTTATTCAAAATTTTGCCGGGAAAGTTTCAATATAATATTGAGTTCAAACTTCCTAAATAGGGAAGTACCGAGAAGGCTTGAGCAGTGTTTTCCCGGTATTGCTGTTAAACCCACTTAAATCCACTATACCGTAACGTTGTTAGTTTTCTTTGGAGCCATGACCGAGGTTTAATGAAGAGAAAAACAAAAAGGCACAGTACAATAAAATTGGAAAAGAAAACCACAAGACATGAACGTATACAACAGTGCGGTTGACTCAGGAATGATTCCGCTGGCCATGTAGTTATCTCCCCTTAACTCAACTCACTAAGATATTTGTTCACCACTACTGTAGCCTGGTATTGATCTCACAATTCTTTGGGTCAAGTCACTGGAACTAACCAACATCTATATCTACTGGGCCATATCTCCTGGAAAACGTCAACGAATGAATTTCTGGGATTTATAAACCTAATGTTTCAGTATCATATTTTACCAGATCTCATATTGCAATTTTTGACGCTAATGATTTTCTTTCTCCTTTTTCTTCTTCTTTGTGCTTTGTCCTTTCAGGACGTAGGCGACCATGGCTTTCACATCTCCCTATCCCTGGTGGCTCTTAGCACGCTTTCTCCTGTTACACCACGCAACCCTCGTTCCGCCATTCACCTGATCAGGTCCTTCAAATATGGTATCCGCTGCTTTCCCCTGTCTCTTTTTTCCCCTCTATCTGACCTGTTAGTATCAGGTTCTCCAAGCCCTCTTTCCTCATTGCATGTCCCAGGA
Source organism: Ascarosepion bandense (assembly GCA_037127315.1). Taxonomy (NCBI): domain Eukaryota; kingdom Metazoa; phylum Mollusca; class Cephalopoda; order Sepiida; family Sepiidae; genus Ascarosepion; species Ascarosepion bandense. The sequence goes on along the minus strand of JBBBDQ010000747.1, from coordinate 7,019,029 downwards.
ACTTTAGCTGTCTCTTCCTGATGCTCAGTATTAATTTATTTTGCGTTTTCATCCTTTCCAAAACCGCATCATTGCTCACATGCTCGATCCATGATATTTGCAGCATTCTTCTGTAGAACCACATTTAAATTGTTTTAAGTTTTTCCTTCATCTTTGATGATATTGTCCAGCATTCACTGTCATAATGAAGAACTGACATCACATAGCAATCCAGTACTCTTTTTTTTTTTGTTTCTAGCGAAAGCACTCCTTATTACTGGTTGCCATATTGTATTTATTTCTGTGCTTAGCCGGTTTAGTAGATTTTTGTGGCTTAGAATATGCGCGGATTCTTTAAATTTACGTAGTTTTTAATGGTGTTCTTTATCAATTATTTCATCTCATATAGGGAGTGGTGATCTCCTTTCTCCCCCCATATATGGTCAGTTACGCCTGATTTTTCTATCTTCCCTCGTGTTACCGATTTGCGTGGTTCTCGCAGCCTTACCTTAAGGGGGCGGACTGTTACACCTTTATATTTCTTTTCATAGTTACCTTCTGAATGTTCTTATCCTCATGCACCCTCCCTTCCACGTTCGTTGGAGCTGTTGTCATGTACTCTGAGTAGTTGTTGCGTTGTAGAGTACTGCTATACTAATCATTTCCTGTTCATATATCTCTGGGTCGTTGCTTATGACTTTTTCTCGATGTTGCAGGCAGCAGACGATCCCTTTCTTTACATTGTATGGGTGATAGGAGTTGAAGTTGAGGTATTGTCCAGTGAATGTTGGCTTGCGGTATACGGATGTCTTGAATCCCGTCTCTATTCGAAATATTAGTACATCCAGGAATGCTACTTTTTGTCGTTCTCTTTTTCTATTGTGCACTGTATCGATAATCTTATTGAGTTCACATGATCCAGTAGCGCCTGGATCTCTTCCTGGTTTAGCCAGAGTATGAAGGTGACATTAACGTATCTCAGCCTTAGAGTTAGCTTTGGTGCTGCGTATTCTAATGCCATCTCTTCAACGTATTCCATGTATATGTTAGCCAATAATGGTGATAATGGCCAGTCCATTGCTAAGCCTTCATTATGCCGATATATGTGTGATCCTATTCCGAAGTGTGTTGTTTGTGTACAGAGCGATATATATATATATATATATATATATATATATATATATATATATATATATATATATTTGTTCATATATATATTAGGGTTATAATATTTCGATAAACTAAGTATGATTGACCAGTATTTACATAATTGTACAAACTTTTTCTGTAAATGGAAGAAACCGTGAAACACATGACTTTTTAATGTAAAACAGTAAATTCCATACTAAAAAAAAGTTAAAATACCCCCCAAAAGTATATAAATAAAATTATTTTAAAAATACAACGGCTTGACAATTTGTATTAAACTTTTCAATTTTCGATTAGTAAATAATCTTCACTTAATAACTTAATAACCTAACCGCCACAAGGCTTTATAGAATTAAAAAGAAATTGAAACTTTATAAATTATTATAATTAAAAAAGAAAAAATTAAAACAATTGTTTATATTACATTATTCATCAAAATTTTATCTTTAGTTTGTAATGTCTTTAATGTATTATTTATAAAAACAATTAAAAGCTTACAAAAGTTAATTACTTGAAAGTTAATGAATTTACGTAGAGTTGGGGCGTAACCAATGTAAAAAAATATTTTTACCAAGATTTTCTAAAATGACTGATTGACTCCTTTTCTGAACTTTTAATTTTCAAAAATTATTTTCTTTTTTGCATAAAGCGTTGGATAAATTTAAAAATATAATTGTGTCGATTAAGATTTCAGTTAGCTCTTGTAGTCGTCCTGGCAGCAAAGGCTGATTTTGTTTTTTCTTTGAAGTTGTAGGAAACTAAATTCCGGTTAAGTGTAGTTTTCAGCTTTCTGACACCCTCCTTCCCCCTCTCCCTACCTCTTCTCTCTCGCTCTCTCTTGTATATTTTGACTATAATATGTTATGGTCAATGAAGCTACCCACCGACTGAATTAAAAACAACTGATTAAAAAGGGAAATGAAATTCACCATGATGAATTTTAAGTTTCGCTCAACTCGGTTAATATTCTGATGGCAGCAGATTTGACTTTTTCTGAACGTTTAATTTTTAAAAAATTATTATTATTATTTTTTTTTTTGCATAAAGCGTTGGATAAATTTTTAAATATACTCGTGTCAATTAAGTTTTCAGTTTTGCTCTTTTAGTCGTCTTGGCAACAAAGGCTGATTTTCTTTTCTTTTAAAATTCTCTTGTAGTGACTATTAATTGATCTCCTGGCTTTAACTTAGTTAAAACTTAGTTAATTTTTGTTTTTTGTTTTGTTTTTAAATTAGAGTTGATAGACCCTACGATCGCCCGGTTCTTACTCCTTCCTCACTCTTCTTTTGAACAGAAGTAATGGTTCATTCCTTGTTTTCTATTTAAGAATGGGTTCCCGGTTTCGTTCCTTTCCTCAAGAAGTAGTGCTGTCGCAAGATTTTGTAACGTGTGTGGATGGTGGCAATGTCTCTTTATTCTGAGGATACCGAGTTGGCAATTTCCTGGTTGCTGCTTCCGACTGGTAGTTAAGAGCCTGAACTCTTGCGTAGCGTCTTGCGAGGCTGCTTTGATAAACAGTTGAATAATATAGGGATTTTGTAGAACCATGTCGTGCATAGATTGGTGTCCCTGCAAGTGTGGGCAACCCTAAGGCCATATTATGCTGCAGTCTGTGCATTTATGACATCACACAAAGTAAGAATTAATACTAAACTAGCTAAACAAAAATCACCTAAACCTGTTAACATCTCTTTCTCGAACATTTATGGTATCAAAGTGGTGGATTTCCCCCACGCGTTTATCTAATAACCCTAATGGATTTGACTCAATGCTAGATCCTTGTTTGACTTCTATCAATGACTCTTGCCATGTCATGCAGCTTTGCCCTCTTGGCAACTCTGATCATACTGTGGCTTATATTAATATCTCCTTCCATTCCCCCTCCCGCAGGAACCTCCTACCAGCAGAATATATAAATTTACTATCCGCCCGTGCATTGAATACTGCTGTCACATTTGGTCGGGTATCCCTACTATTCATCTCGGGGTTCTTGACGAAATTCAACGGAGAATCTGCAATGTAATCGTTCCCGACTTGGTAGCTCAACTCTAGTCACTTTCTCACCTACCTAATGTGACTTCACTCTGTCTCTTCTACAAATACTTTCAAAGCTTCTGCTCCGATGAATTTAGCTCCCTGGTGCCCCCTCTGCATTAATTTACTCGAGCTACTAAATTAGCAACTTTTACAGTGAAACCAATCAAATGTAATCGCAACTTCTACTCCCTCATCTTCTTTTCTCGCACTTCCCGCCTGTAAAATTACCTTGCTTCCCTTACAGCTACAATCTCCAATAATTTAAATGCAATGTCAGTTGCCATCTCTTATCTTTTTGACTCGCATCCTTTCCCTGACAACATTTGTACCATGTTCTTCTCCTTTTCCACTACTCTCATGCAGCTCTCTTCACACCAGTATTTTCATCCTTCTCTTATCTATTCTCTGACACTCCCTGCAATTTGTTCCTTTTTCTCATCACTCTCTTCTTATGTAACCACCTGCTCACCAGTGGCAGTACTACCTTGCTTGAGGGGGAAATGATTATTAAAAAATTCTATGTTCCTGTAATAAATCGTTGAACTTTGTTTCAAAAGTAATGAAAACAACATTAATTTGTTTTACTTCTTGAAAAAGTTCACCCCGAAACCAACATTCGATTTTGCCATATACACAATAAAATTTAAAAAATTGAAATATTTCAGAAGCTTTATTTTTCCATTTTCTAATGATGTAATTGGATAGTACTTATGTATTTTAACGCATTTAACAGCTTATACTACCTATAGCACAACATACAAACTGACAAATAAACAGAAACATGTTCTAAAAGGTCCCCTTAAGTTCTAGAAAACTCCTGGAACTTCTAGAAGGTTCCAGAAATTTTTAGAAATCTCCAGTAAGTTATAATACTACTATACTCATGTACGATCTTAAACATTTCGTGTTAGGGATAACATTTTTAAAAATTAAACTGTATTAAACCTTTTTACATTATTTTTTAAACAAAAGTTAATAAGTTAATGGAATTATTACGAAATCAATTATTTTACAAAAAGTCATATATATATATATGTATGTATGTATGTATGTACGTGCGTGTGTGTAGAGATAGAGGGGCGGTGGTGGGGTAAAGAATGGAAGCAAAAGTAAGCCAAAGAAAGAGAGAGAGAGGGAGAGAGGCGTGCTTACTGGCTTGATATCTAGAGACAATGAATCAAAGATTGAAGGACTGGTTGGGATCAAAATTTATAAAAATAGCGAAACATTAAAATTCCTTGAATAGGACAAGAGAAAGATAAAAGTGAAAAATCAGTAGTAAATATCTGCGCATTCCTTCTTTCTGTTTGATACATTAAACTAATCTATGTTTGTATAGCATTTAAATAAAAATAAAAACATGGACGGGAAACGAAGATTGAAAAGATTAAGGGAGAGAATGAGAAAACACAAGCAAAGGATGAGAGAAAAGTGTAAGCATGAGATAATCATGGATAATCTTCTACGGGGCCTACCACTAGAAATATAATTAACTCCTTTTGTTCGCCAATAAAATATTGACAAACATGTCAGTCGGATTTGTGCTCATCGTCATTTGCTTTGAAAGTATCTGATGGTATTTTGTATTTACCCTTAGGCATTTGTTTTCTTCCTTTTATTGTTTGAAATCAGATTGAGGCTCAAAAATGGACGAAAAAGGAACATTCAAACTTGTTTGTAACTACGTTCATAAAATCTTAAGGTAAATGTACGGCTCTGATGTTATTATTATTATTATTATTATTATTATTATTCATTTCAACTTATTGAACGTATGATTTTAGGACATAACTGGCCAGGCTTATTTCAAAGGGTCAAAACGTTGCTTAGAATAACCGGATATAAAACTTCAGGACATAACTGAAAACGCGTTGTCTTCCCATTCAACAACAGCAATCTGCATTGTTGAATGTACTCCATTCAATAAGGTCATTGATATGAACTGCTCCTAAACCTTTAATGAGAGACATTTTAACTACTGCCATTACTCTTCGGGTTCTTCAGTACTATCTTGTTTATGTAACCCCTGCTGAAATAAGATGTACTTATAAGTATGACTGATCCTTCAGTAGATGAAGATGAATTATTACAAGCAAATCCTCATTACGCCTACGCTCGTTTCTTAGATAGGAAGGAAACTACAATGTCAGTAAAACATAGAGACTTGTAAATAACGAACTGAAAAACCAATTAATCTGTCTTTGGATTAATCCGTTGTGTCGATGTGTCTATCTCTACAGTATATTTCAGCCCCATCCGAAGTCAAAGGACCCAACTCTGGTTTGGGGTTCAGAGTTGAAAAGATCTACACGTACTGATCTTCCACTTCTGGTCATCTGGATTTTTATAAATATTTTATTTAAAAATGCGTGTGCGTAGTGGCATGACCTTCTTTGAAGGTCATGGTAGTGGGGAGTACGTTTTGTAAAATTAGTTTCATATTTACTCCTAAGGATTTGTTACATCCTCTTTTATTGTTTGGACTCGTACTTAGGCTTATGGATTCATTGATTACTCCTCGTATTATATGAATCACTTCTTGTTCAATATCATTTCATATTAAAATTTTTATGCCGTTAATATAACAGTGAAATGTAAATATCCCTTGGAAGAAAAGATTAGCAGCAGAACGACAAAGATGGCGACGACGTAGCCTACTTCAAAACCTAGTTGAAGGAAGGCGATCACTTAATAGACAAATGTATCTAAGTACGCCACATGAAAGGCTTATTCAAATAAGACTACAATGCAATAAACGTAGGAGTAAAAGAACTGATTAATTAAAAGGTTCATTCTTCCCGGTCACGCATTTTGTCTAAATGCAGTAAATATTTAATTTGTATAGATTATTAAAACGGCTAAAGGAAGTAATCACTCATAAATTTACTAACTTTAGTTGATTTATCTCTCTTTCCACTACAAATGAGACAGGAAATATATACGCTTATCGTCTGGTTCACACTCCTCTCCAGTCTTTTAAATATGACTAAAGGTTTATCCCTTTTTTCCTGTTTAGGATTTGGTTTCCGGTTCCTTCACTTCCGGTGCCCCTTGCGTCTAAGCGGCATTTTTATCTTGTTTGAAGTGATTCTTCTTATTCGGTAACCATCTACTTTGAGTGTCTCTTGGGTCTTGTACAAGGTTTACATCATTGTAAAAGATAAATACATTTTGATAATTATTATATGGTTTTAATGTTATTATTATTATATGTTTCGGTTGGGTGACTGGGTGATGATCATATCTCAGCTCTTGCCCGCAGTCTATACACAAACTACTTTCCACAGCGCATGAATTAGGGTTTAGTTAGAAAGCCAAACGGAGAGAACAAACAGAAAGGGAGGTGGCTGTTGACAATATGTTGCACACTTTCAGTAACTTTCCCACACAGCCTGCAAAAAAGTCAATCAACCAATGTCCTATTAATAAAATACTTGATGAAAATTGACCTTAAAGCATTACTATTATTCATTATTTTCTCAGATAAGATCTTAATATCTGGTAATTAATGTATGGTGACAAAGCATAATCAGCAGCCAGAGGTATGAATAAATTTTCCTCTGACTCTAAGTGTTCATCACCATCCAAATTATTCTTGCCATTTCTAAGAGAATTCCCTTCAGCAATCGTTCCACTGGTCAATCAATGCTAATTTTCTTTATCCATGTCTCGCTCGTATCAGTCAGCTTATCAAGTGCACTAATGACAACTCGTATGATTGCGATCTTCAAATTCTAAAGCCGCGCGAGTTTAAACTACAATTGATCATAATTACTTTCTCTTATTTCTTTTGGTTTTTCCTTGCATTAAAGGGACACAATGTCTCAATGATTAGCCCTTCTTTTTCACCCACAAATACGATTGGCATATGGCACTCTAGTTTCTTATGTTGTTGCTATTATTATTTCAAAATATTCTTATTGATTTTTTCTAACCAAACATAATTGTAGTAAAGCAAGTAAAAAAAAAAAAAAAAACATCACTCACGTTAGGAAAACTGTGTCTTTTCCAAAAATACTTTTATGGTAATTGTTCACCTAGTCTTTTTTAATTTAAGGACGGGACTAGATATTATAAATTTACAGTTGAGCTGGTTAGTTTGTAGCCGTAGTTGTTCTATGCCAATAGTTTATTTTCTCTCCTCGCTTGTGGAATTATTTTCCAACTTCATGATTTCTAGCCAACTTTAATCTGCAAAACTTTAAATGTAATATTAATCGCTATCTTCTGTTCTCCTGATTACTCTTTTATCTTCCCGCTCATTATTAATCTTCCTTTTCTTAGGTTTTCCACGATCAGTAACCCACTGTGTCTTTACTGCTTTGCATGGGGTGAAACTCATTAAATAAACAAAACAAAAAAACATCAGTTTTTATTCTTGTTATACAACCGAGCATAGCAACATAAAATAGTTTAGATAGTGTTACCCCGTTTACTGAATAAAAACACAGTACGCCTTTTTCAAATTTAAAATTAAAATAATTTATAATAATATTATAGTGGGTGCTGTAAAGGTTTAGTCTCGAAGAAGAAAGTATTTTTTAAAAATCTGATGTTTGAAAGTGGGTAGGGATGAAAACTTTTCAACAATTGTATTAAGATAAATTTGTCCTATGCAATGATATTATTGAGTACATTTGGCAACTTTGAATATATGTATGTACATACAGACCCGTCAACGGGGTATTTTTAGTGTGTGCTGCCTTTAAGCCGGGAATGGTCTCAAATGAGAATTTGTATACTGAAATTAGTTCACATTTTTACAGGGGTGAAAATAATTTTTCTCGTACCACACAGCGACGGGTCTGTGCGCAGAGAGAGAGAGAGAGAGAGAGAGAGAGAGAGAGAGAGAGAGAGAGTTTTCCAAATGTTTCTTCAGCTGTGAGAACGCACAAACAACTTCCCTTTCTGTTTGTTCTCTCCGATCTGTTTGGCTGGCTAAATTCAGTTTCCCGAGTAAAGTAGTTTGGGTCACAAGTGAAAAGATTGCTGTTTTTACGGACTTGATTTATATCCCACCTGTTTTATTTGCCGGTGAACCTTTCTATTTCTATTGACACTCACACACAGTCAAACGAATTACATATTTTCATTAATTTCCTCCTTTTTACTTCCGGCAGAATGTTGTCAAATATAAAGAAATGTAATACAATCCGCTTAACCGTCGATGAGCTCTGAATAAGTGTGTAGCCATGATAATATGAAACCAATTGCATTTCCTAGACAAGATCAGTCGTTATAGTGCTGATTTGCTTTGCCAAACATCGTCTTACTTTTCCATTCATTTCAAAATGTTGTAGTGAATTTACTAAACATATGTTATTTTGGCATAATGCTCCAATTATGCGATTCCCAGCAGGGTCAAATTCATTATATTTAGGAATGATCTTTAAGAGTTCAAATTGGCGATGCTTATAAAATAGCTTATTGCTTGCAGTATTATTATGTTTGTTTTTAAATTAACAAAAGTTTATCAGGAGAATTATTGAGTATAGTTATTTACTCTGGTCTCCTCACTGAGACAAGATGTGACATAAGGTTGGGTTTAACGTGGGTAAACCGAGCACGTACACCTAGGTACAAAAATTACCCAGCCCCCGCAATCGTCGGTTGCGTTGGCGTCGGTATGACTTTCGATCCCACTCTTTAGTACAATGTGGGAGGAGGTGCAACATTGAGCAGCTGTCCCCCGGGACCGGGTACCTCACTGTTTTAGTTTCCTCAGCAGCATCTCTGGCTGCGGACAGAGCCACAACAGTAGCGCTCTGTCCAAAGACAGAGACGCCACTGAGAGATGCTACCCACCCCCTCGGCATGTGTCAGGTAAGTATAAAATTATTGAAACTCAACCTCAATGTCTTTCCGTTTTTACAACTGAGTTATATCCATAAGTTCCCCCCACTCTACTTCAATCATCAACTAATAAATAGCCATTTTGTCTGAAGAGCAGGTGTGCAAGGACAATTCAATTCGCTCTGAAAACAATACAGAAAGAGAGAGAGAGCTTGTACTACGGATATTTTTATAAACATTCGTACTTGTCACCCAGTAGGAGATTTTATAATAAAAGAAAGGGGATGTATTCATGTCTTTCACAGGTAAGGCAAAATAAAAATAAAAATAAAAATAAATAAAAGGTAAGGTTAATTTCTCAGCCGAGAGAGACAGATGAGATGAAACTGAGTTCTCGGACGACGAAATGAGTCACATCTTACCGGAAAGTTTATCAAGTCGAGCGTAGGCAAAGTTTCGGTTTGTCTTATTATGGATCACAGACTTTACCTATACTCCAGTATTTCCGTTCCTATTTTTTTGCGTCAACAAACGAAATGACAGTATGGCTGCAGAAAAAGCACGGATGTTAACACAATTTTACAATTTCTTAACTTAAATTTGTTTTAGCAAGTGTTGATTCTCAGTCTGTACTTTGTTCATTGAAAATGAAAGAAAAAAAATTCACCGGGAATTAGTACAAACGTTACTGACTCACTGATTAACACAATAAATCTATATTCTTGGGAATGAGAACACGAACAGTTTTCTTGTTTGGTTAGTCAGTCAGTTGCCATACGTGATAAACACTTGGGCCATCATGTCTTTTTCGACCCTTGATTAAACAGAAGAGTTTCCCGCAGTAGGTTGCTATTTCTTTCTGCGGTAGACTGGTTGCCAACCAAGGCTATAGAACACAATCTGTCCTGCTATTCAACCCATAGCTACAGGGAGACGAGATGGATTAATACCTTTCCAAACCGTATTTGTGCGTAAGTGAACGAAACGAATTCGACTGGAATTCGAAATCGTTCAGTTCATATACGCACAAGTATCGTGGTTAGTGGATTAAAAAAAATGAGAGAGAGTGGGGTTCTAGATATTGATATAGAAAATGAAAAAAATATATATAAAAGAGAATTGAATTTCTGCTTGAATTTATGAGATAAGGAGTTATCATTATTTACACGATTTACATTCAAACTATTGTCCACATCTTTGTTGTTCACGAGAAGCAAATTGTCCTACAACAATGCCCGGGCGGATTAAAGTATTTATTAGTTTGTGAATTTGGTGAGATAGTGGTTGTAAGTTCAATCTCTGGGTTGGGAATTGTGTATTTAGAAACAGGGAGCAATAACTGAGCAGTACTAGAAATAAGAACTAGGCTATATATCCCTAGACATAGGCAGTGGAATGAGAACAGTGTAAACCCGTAGATTAAATATAGGGTTCGTTTCAGAATTACCTGTCGGTTACCCAGATCAATATACATCCAAAGAAGGCCAGAGGGTATAACGGCTGAAACATTGGGATAACAACAACAAAGAAGAGGACAATAGTTCGAATATAGATTGTGTAAATGTTACTGAATTAGATGAATTTCGTCAGCCATCCCATTTTTAGGGTCATATTTTAGAACCTCAGATTCATCGTATATTTATTTATATATAGTGACCGTTTTCGCTATTGATATCCATGATTGGATTGCAGATTAAAGGATTCAAGCAAAGTATGTTTGTTGATTCTTTCAACCGCGTTATTTTCCATTGCTAGTTTCTCATTGTGACTTAATTCAACAAAATCTTCCTTTTAACATATGATCAATTATACCTTATTTTAAAGTTTCTACACGTATTATAACTTTCTAGTGTTTCATAAACCAATGGGAATGGAGGTGAAATTCATATATTTTGCTAGTATGTTGTGAATTTAATACGTTGTCTTGTATAGGACAGTTCCAATAGCTTGCAAGTAGATGCACCGGATGTGACGTATATAGGAGGGAAAAGCACATACGCCCCTCAGAACAAAGTTCGACATTAAAAAATATTAAGCACTTTAGAAGTTCATCAGCCGAAATGTAAAAACAACAGCAATAACAAAGACGAAATTAGTCCGAACGAACCAATGCACTATAACATAAAAGAATGCGTGTTTGTGGTTTCAGATTTGCTCTTGCGTGTTTAAATGCCTATATTTGTAACATCACGGAGTTTGAAATCAATCTGACACTTCAATAAAAAAATCCACTAATTAATCAATCAATCACACACACACACACACACACACACACACACACACACACACACACACACACACACACACCGCAAGCACTGACACAAATATATACTAAAAATAAATAGAATTAATGTGGAGAAGTTTGTCACTTAGTTGATCAGTGTTATTTCAATCATACCGACTTCGAAGTTTCGTGAAGGCATTGTTGAAATGTCTTCACTCTTCAGGGTTATTTACTTTTTCTGCTTTTACCTAAAATGATTTTCTACCAATAAACTAATAAAAAAAAAAATTGGCACTGAGCTTCATTACAATTTAACACTAAAAATAAATGTATATTTTCTTCCTTAT